>JALQSN010000523.1:0-35915 GCA_023690525.1 Holotrichia oblita | reverse complement strand
CATACAGTTATGAGCGCGGAGCTAACGCGAAATTGCCTACATATACTAAAGAGCAAATAAAAGCTAAGGCGCTGGAATATGTTAAGCATATTGACGAGAGCGTGGTTGCGGAACTTGATATGAATAATATCAATGTCAACACAGGCGGAATTACGAACAATTACGGGAATGTTGATTTCAGGCGTGTTGTAAACGGAATTAAAAGTTTAAACGATAATCTTCACGTCAATATTGACACAACAACCGGTGAACTGACACAGTATAATTGTTACTGGGACAGAACATCAACCTTTCCTTCTCCGATCAATGTATTAGGCGTTGACAGCGCAAAGGATATGTACCTTAAAAATGCGGGAGTTGAGTTAACTTATAGAAATAAGTATGACAAACAGGGTAAAACAACAGGCGCTTATTTGGTCTACGCACCTAAAAAAGGTAATCCGATAGACGCTGTTACAGGCAAGTTGATTGAAAACGAAGGGAGGTATTATCCCTATGCGGCGTCAAGCAAAGAGATGAGCATAGCGCAGGACAGCAGCGCATATTCTTCGGGTGGCGGCGTGAGTTACGCAAGAAATGATTTTAGACAAGAGGAAATAGATGAGATTGAGAAAGCGGCAAACTTTATTTCAGTTGAAAAAGCTGAAGAAATTGCACGGAGCATTTCGGATATTAAATTAGACAGCGGTTATAAGTTGGACAGCTATTCTTACGGCAAAAACTGGGAAGATGAAAGTAAATATTCCATTCGTCTTGGCTTTTATAAGCAAGCGGACACCGATACTAATGAAAGTTCCAATACAGAGAATACAACAAGTGTCGTAACGGATGGTGCTATGTCGGAGAAACTTGCAATTATGGCGGCGGCAGGGGATTATACGGCGATATCATCAATGCCTGTAATGGAATATTTTAACGTTATTCTTGACGCGGCAAGCGGGCAGTTGGTATCTTTGTCGGGCAATTACAGCGACACTTTCAGAACCGAAAATGTAAAACCAAATATTTCTGTTGATAAAGCACGTGATACAGTAAATAATTTTGTTAAAAAATATTTTGCGGATAAGGTTGATAAACTTGTGTTAGAGGAGGTTGCAGACAGTTATACTCCGTATAATTACAATTATACCTTCTACCGCTTGGAGAATGGGGTTAAGGTACCATTTGATTATATAAGCATACAGTTTGACTCGGTTAACGGCAAGATTACCAGTGTGAATTCCTGTTGGCATGACAACATAACATTTGAGGGTAAGGACGGGATTTTGACCGAGCAGCAGGGAGTGGACGCGCTGTTTAACAATGCAGGATTTGAGTTGAGTTATCAGGATGTTGCAGGTTATAAGGGTGATTATACAAAGGCTGATATCAGACTGGTTTATAACTTTAAAAATGATATACCAAATATTGTCTCCGCAAAGACAGGTAAGGTTTTGGACTATAACGGTGATGAATATACGGGCAAAAAAGATAATGTATTTATTCCACAGGATTTGGAAGGGCATTTTGCATACGAGCAGATTAAAACTCTGCTTGAAACTGACGTTATCACGCTTTTACCGGGAACTACCGAATACAAGCCGGATGAGCCCATAACGCAGGAAGAGTTTATCAACATGGCAGTGAAATTGAATAATTATTCTCCGGGTTGGGCGAATACAGAGGATTTGTACAGCTATCTCAGCAGGTCTAAGATTATAAATAAAGATGAGGCAAACCCGTCGGCGCCTGTCAGCCGTGAAGACGTAGCAAAATTCACTATAAGAGTTTTGAGTTATGAAACTATAGCGAAGCTTGAGGGTATTTATGTCTGCGGATACAATGACGAGGATAGTATAAATCCTGATATGATAGGGTATGTGGCGTTGGCGAAGGGGCTTAAAATTATGAACGGTGATGAAAACGGCAACTTTAATCCAACACATAATATAACTCGCGCCGAAGCTGTGATTATGCTTTATAATTATCTTTCAAGATAGCGGGGAAGCCGAAGAGCCTCGGTCGCACCCCACAGGTAAATTATTGCGAATAGGATAGACGTTTAAAACATCTAACTATGTGAATAATTAATATAAAAATACCAATCCTAATAAGGGTTGGTATTTTTTTGCGAGAACGGAGATTTTTATGAATAGAACGGTAAAGTGTATTATTATAGGGCTATTAAGCGGTATTGTTAACGGGTTGTTCGGAGCGGGTGGAGGTTCTGTTGTTGTTCCCGCGCTTGAAAAATTTTTGGGGCTTGAGGCAAAGCGTTCTCACGCAACGGCGATAGGAATTATACTTATAATGAGTGTCGCAAGCTCTGTGTTATATATAAGAGAAGGCTATTTTGAAACAAGACTTTGGATGTATGTGACATTGGGCGGACTTGCGGGGGGATTTGTGGGAGCTAAGATATTAAAAAAAATCTCTCTTAAATGGCTGAAAATTATTTTTGGCGTGGTTATCATGGCGACAGCAGTTAAAATGGTGATATAATGATAAATATAATTATAGGTGCGATATCTGGTATTATAAGCGGCATGGGGATTGGCGGCGGCGCGATATTAATTCCTGCGTTGATTATTTTTGAAGGGATTTCTCAAAAGACAGCACAGGGGATTAATTTAGTCTATTTCATCCCAACTGCTGTAATTGCCTTGTGCGTGCATATTAAAAATAAAGATGTAGACATAAAAATAACCCTTATTATAGGGCTGTGCGGAATTATCGGCGCAGTTATCGGTGTATGGATTGTTAAAAGCATAAATCCTGATATACTTAGGCGTATGTTCGGTATTTTTTTGTTTTTCATAGGACTTTATGAAATATATAAGGGCATAATAAATCGGACGGATAGATAACCCGCCCGCACACTATTATGTGTTACATTGCCGCGCGGACAATTGTCCGTTTTTTCGCCGCGAATTACTAGCGGGGTGCGACCGAGGCTCCTCGGTTTCCCCGCTTAAGCTGTTTTATTTAATTTTTTTGTTAAACTGCTCTTTTTGCGGGCAGCTGTATTTTTGTGAATAATACCTCGATTTGCAGCCTGATCAATTTTTTTAACCGCAAATTGATAAGCATTTTGTGCGTTAGCCTTATCAGTGTCAAGTGATACCTCAAACTTTTTAATAGCAGTCTTAAGTTGACTCTTGATCATCTGGTTTTGAAGGGTTTTAGTCTTTATAACTCTAACTCTTTTTTTTGCAGACTTAATATTAGGCAATAATTTCACCTCCATCCAATGCGAGAAATATTATAGCATATAAAGTTTTATTTGTCAACACACAATTACATATGTTTTTTTCACCACCAGATAGCAGGCTGTATGATGATTTGCGGGGCTATGCGCGTCAATCAACCCGGAGGCCATGCGAAAGCACGTCCACCCAAAACATGGAAATGCAGGTGTTCAACCGTTTGACCGCCGTCTTTGCCGCAGTTGTTTACAATTCTGTAGCCGTTTGGCGCAAAGCCTAAGTCTTCCGCAATTTTTTTTGCGGTGAGAAAAATATGGGATACAATAGCCGCGTTGTTTTCATTTAGCTCGTTGACACTTGTAATGTGCTCTTTTGGGATAATCAATACATGCTTTGGTGCCTGCGGTGATATATCATAAAAGGCGATAACTTTTTCGTCTTCATATACCAAGTTACATGGGATTTCACCCGCTGCTATTTTACAAAACAGGCAATCACTCATTGTTTTAACAACTCCTTTACTTTTTGCAACGCTTCGTTCAGCTTGCTTTTATCCTTACCGCCGGCTTGCGCTGAGTCTGGTTTACCACCACCACCACCACCCATGATTTTTGCCGTCTCACGGATGATGTTGCCTGCGTGCGCACCTTTGCTTATTGCGTCTTTGGTTGCCATGGCAATTAAGTTAACGCTGTCGTCAGCAACGGAAGCTAAGACAATAACCGCGCTGTCAAATTTTTGTTTCAAATTGTCTCCCACCGCACGGAGGGAGTTCATGTCCAGACCGTCGTCCAGTTTTACCGCGAGAAGCTTTATCCCGTTTATTTCCTCAATATTATCAGTTAAATCCGTTGCGGCTCCCTGTGCCAGTTTGCCTTTAAGAGACTCGATTTCCCGCTTGGAATTTTTTAGTTCTTCCATTAAACCGTTTGCTTTGATTACAATCTCGCCGGTCGCGGTCTTTAGCGCCTGCGCGGTGTCCCCTACTGTCTGTTCGTAGGACTTAATTAGATTCAACACACCTAAGCCTGTTATTCCTTCAATTCTGCGTACGCCGGAGGCTACACCGCTTTCGGATATCAGTTTGAACAGCCCAATTTCGCCTGTGTTTTTCACATGACAGCCTCCGCACAGTTCTGTGCTGTAATCACCCATTTTTACAACTCGTACGGTTTCGCCGTATTTTTCGCCGAATAGCGCGACAGCACCCATTTGCTTTGCTTTTGCAAGGTTTTCTTCAAATGTCGCAACAGGCAAATTGTTTAAAATTTGTTCGTTTATCTGTGTTTCAACACTTATAATTTCCTCATCGGTCATTGCGGAAAAATGCGAGAAGTCAAAACGCACCCTGTCGTCCGCAACGTATGACCCCGCTTGGGTTATGTGCTGCCCTAGGGTGTTTCGCAGCGCCTTCTGTAAAAGATGCGCGGCGGAATGGTTACGTGTGATGTTTCTGCGTCGTGATATGTTTATTTTCCCTGATACCGTATCATTGACGGATACTGTGCCAGATTTTACAATGCCTTTGTGTATAAATCTGCCTGCCTGTTTCTTTGTGTCAATAATTTCAATTACTGTGTTATCGTTCATAAAGTAACCCGTGTCGCCCACCTGTCCGCCGCTTTCAGCATAAAACACGGTTTGGTCAACTACAATGTCAATTTTATCGTTAGAGTTTGCAGATGTCACAATAACGCCATCCTTAGCCAATGCAAGGATTTTTGACGTACCTTCAAACTTGCTGTACCCATCAAATTTTGTTGCGGGGAGATTAGCGAAAAGGTCTTCATCCCAGCCCTTGCCGTCAGCGTTAGAGCGGGCGTTCCGCGCCATGGAACGTTGGCGGTTCATAAGCTCGGCAAATACGTCTTCAGCCAACGCAAAGCCAACCTCTCCCAGAATTTCTTTTGTTAAATCAACAGGGAAACCATAGGTATCGTACAGTTTGAACGCCTTTTCACCGTCTAACTGCATTCCTCCGTCGGTCTTTATTTCTTTTATGAAGTCGCTTAACATTGACAGCCCTTGGTCAATGGTTTCAGCAAATTTTTGTTCCTCAAGTTTGATAATTTTTTCAATATATTCAGCTTTTTCCGCAAGTTCGGGGTATGCATCCTTAGATTGTTCGATAACCGTTTGAGCTATGGAGTATAAAAACTCGTTTTTAATGCCCAAAAGTCTCCCGTTTCTTGCGGCGCGTCGGAGAAGACGGCGCAAAACATATCCGCGCCCTTCGTTGGAAGGAAGTACGCCGTCACACACCAAAAACACGGTGCTGCGGATATGGTCGGTCACTATGCGTATGGACTCATCGGTTTTAGCGTTATCACCATATTTGACGTTTGCGGTCTGTGCCACATGGTCTAATATCTTGCGGACTGTGTCCACCTCAAATAATGAGTTTACTCCCTGCATAATGCACGCGATACGTTCAAGTCCCATGCCTGTGTCAATGTTCGGGTTTGCAAGGGGATGGTAAACCCCTTCGTCGTCACGGTCAAACTGAGTAAAAACAAGGTTCCAAAACTCAACAAACCTGTCACAGTCACACCCCACGGCGCAATCAGGGCTACCGCATCCCACATCCGCGCCTCGGTCGTAATATATTCACTGCACGGTCCGCACGGACCTGTGCCTATTTCCCAAAAATTATCGTCTTTGCCCAACTTTACAATGCAGTTTTTGTCAATGCCCACGTGGTTTACCCAAATGTCAACTGCCTCATCGTCGTTTTCATAAACGCTTACCCATAGTCTGTCAGTAGGGATTTGCATTACTTCAGTAACAAATTCCCACGCCCATTTGGTGGCGTCAATTTTAAAATAATCGCCGAAAGAGAAGTTGCCTAGCATTTCAAAAAAAGTGCCGTGGCGAGCGGTTTTGCCCACACGTTCGATATCCGGTGTGCGAATGCATTTTTGACAGGTGGTGACGCGCTTTGATGGGGGCGTTTCCTTGCCTGTAAAATATGGTTTGAGCGGCGCCATGCCTGCGTTGATAAGTAACAGGCTTGTGTCGTTTTGCGGCACAAGCGGGAAAGACGGCAGGCGCAAATGCCCTTTACTTTCAAAAAAAGATAAATATTTTTCGCGTATTTCGTTTAATCCTAATTTTTGCATAGATATACTCCTTGTAATTATTTTCATAATAAAATATTATAGCAAAGTTTTACGGTATATGCAATATGGTGATTATGATTTTTTGTTACAGTAGTGTTACGAAAATATTAAGTTTCAAATACAATGTGAAATTATAGAGAAAATGTGATATGATGAAAAGACAGTGTTGCCAAAACGGTGGACGGTTAGCTCCCGAGAGGGGGTGTTGCTTATGGGATTTACATATAAAGCGTTAACTGCTTTAATTGTAATACAAATCTTGTTAGCAATTTTTGCTGATAAAGTAAAATAACCGCCCCATAGCAAGGTTCGCGGTTATTTATGACCATGAATTCTGAGGCTAACCGTTCATCGGCAGCACTCTTTTTTATTTATTATATCACTGTACATCTAATTTGTCAATAGGCGGTTTTTGTTCGTCAGGCTCGAATACGAGTATGTCCTCTACCCTGCACTGCAATATGTTGCATAAATCGTTTAAGGTTGTTGTGTTTATGGGCAACCCTTTGTTAAGTCTATCCAATGTTCCTGTGCTAATTCCATGCTTTTTTGTTAACGCATATGTGCTAATGCCTTTAGTTTTCATAGTTGCTCTGAGTGGAGTATATTTAATCATTTATTTCACCTCATTAAAATTATATTTAGTAGCCAATGTATTGACAATATCCAACGAAACGGATATAATGTATTATGAGGTGAAAGATTAATGAAAGAAAAGCACAAAGAAGATTTAAAAGAAGCAATAAGTCTGTTTGAGTTGGCAATGAAGGAAACGAACATGAAGAAAACTTATTTTATACTAAATGAAGCCGGTGATGTATTTGATAAAGTATGGCAGGCGTACGTAGACTATATGGTACAATATATTTGCAAAAAACATAAATAGCTGAAATTGTCGAATTATTTTAGCAAAATGTCTTCCTTATAGTAAAACTGTACATAAAAATTTTATTAAAATTGTATAGTTTTTTAGTTAAAATGTATAAAGAAATGTAGTATAATAGGAAACATGGTATTTTACAATATAAGGAGGGTATGGCAATTGAAATCGTATGAAGGCTCAAAAATCAGGAATTTTTGTTTGTTAGGGCATGGCAACGCGGGGAAAACCTCTCTTGCGGAGGCTATGCTGTATACGTCGGGAGCAATTGACCGTGCAGGCAAGGTGCAGGACGGTAACACCGCGATGGACTTTGATCCGGAGGAAATAAAGAGGCATTTTTCAATTGCAACATCGGTTGCGGCGTGCGAGTGGAAAAACTCGAAGTATAATATTATTGACAGTCCGGGATATTTTGATTTCGTGGGCGAGGTTAGTCAGGCTGTTCGTGCCGCTGATGCTGCTATAATCGTTTTAAGCGGAAAATCGGGCTTAAGCGTTGGGGCGGAGCTTGCATGGGATTATACCGAGGAACGAAAAATACCTAAAATAATGTTTATAAATAAAGTTGATGACGAGCGGGTGGATTACGGAAAAGTAATTGAGCAACTGCGTGATAAATACGGCAAGCGTATTGCGCCGTTTCAGGTTCCGATACGTGAGGGCGACCATATAAGCGGTTTTGTAAATGTGGTGGAAATGGAAGCCCGTAAGTTTGACGGTGAACATACGATTACCGCTTCTATACCGGAAGGAATGGAAGATGAGATTGCGCCGATTCGTGAGATGATAAACGAGGCGGTGGCAGAAAGCAGCGAGGAAATGATGGAGCGTTACTTCGCCGGAGAAGAATTTACTTTGGAAGAAATCTATGCGGCGTTAAGAAGCGGGGTTGCGGACGGAACAGTTGTTCCTGTACTGTGTGGAAGCGCACTGCATACTTTGGGTATTTCGTCGCTTATGAACGCTATTTTCGCGTATTTTCCAACGGCGGACAGTGTGACAGGAGTAAAGGCAACCGATAAATCCGGTGGTGAAATCGCGGTTAATCCAAATCCGTCCGATCCGGCGACACTTTTTGTATTTAAGACTATTGCCGACCCGTATGTGGGTAAGTTGTCGTATTTTAAGGTTCATTCGGGAACAATTACGCCTGATACGGCTATGTATAATCCGAATAGCGATAGCAGTGAAAAAATTGGTAAAATATTTATTTTGCAAGGCAAGAAACAAATTGAAATTGATAAGCTGGTTGCGGGGGATATAGGCGCATGTACAAAATTAGCGGCTACAAATACGGGCGACACTTTATGCGCAGCGGGAAGTTATGTGAAGTTTGCTCCAATAAATTTTGTTGAGCCTAATATGGCGCTTGCGGTTGTTCCAAAGGCGAAGGGCGATGAGGAGAAAATCGGGCAGGGGTTTGTCAAGCTGATGGAGGAAGATAGGACATTTAAGGTTGTGAATAATGTTGAAACGCACGAGCAGGTTATTATGGGCTTGGGTGACCAACATTTGGATGTTATTATCAGCAAATTGAAAAATAAATTCGGTGTTTCGGTAGATCTTACGGAACCGAAGGTTGCTTATCGTGAAGCAATCCGCAAGAAAGTAAAGGTTGAGGGAAAGCACAAAAAACAATCGGGCGGGCATGGTCAGTACGGGCATGTTTGGATTGAGTTTGAACCGCATACTGAGGAAGGTAATAATGGTTTAATTTTTGAGGAAAAAGTATTCGGCGGCGCTGTGCCGAGAAATTATTTTCCGGCGGTGGAGAAGGGCTTGCAGGAATGTATGCTGCATGGCGTTCTTGCGGGGTATCCTATGGTTGGGTTGAAGGCTGTTTTGGTTGACGGTTCGTACCACCCTGTGGATTCTTCTGAAATGGCGTTTAAAATTGCCGCGTCAATGGCTTATAAAAACGGGCTTGAACAGGCGGGACCTGTGCTTTTGGAGCCTATCGGCTCGCTGAAGGTAGTTATTCCTGAAAGTTATACAGGCGACATTATCGGCGACATAAACAAGCGCAGGGGACAAATGCTGGGAATGAACCCGCTGGGCAGCGGTCTTACAGAGATTTTAGCCGAGGTTCCTATGGCGGAAATGCATACGTATGCTTCTGATTTGCGTTCTATGACGCAGGCGCGTGGTAAGTTTACTCTTGGATTTGAGCGTTATCAGGACGCTCCGCCTGCTGTGGCAGAGAAAGTTATTGTTGCTTCGAAAAAGGAAAAGGAATAGATTGATTTTATATAAAATACATAAAAGCGTTTCAAATCTCAAGATTTGAAGCGCTTTTAAATTTTTTAGAAAAAATTTTAATAAAAGTATTGACTTTTTCATAAAATTTGGTATAATTAAATTACAAAGGTCAAAGATAGTCAAAGTCAAATCTAATTTTATTGCAGGAGGATAAAAGTAATGAAGATTAGCAATAGCATTGAAATCTTCATAAATCAGTTGATACGTGCGCAGGATGGGGTTATTGAAATTAAGCGGAACGAGCTGGCAAGTGAATTCAATTGTGCGCCGTCGCAGATTAATTATGTTATTAATACCAGATTTTCACCGGAACGCGGCTATATTGTGGAGAGTCGGCGTGGGGGAGGAGGGTATATCAAGATTTCACTGATACAGCATAAGACAGGGAATTATATTATGCATGTAATTAATAGTATTGGTGACGCTATCGGATATGGTGACGCAAAGGCGTTTATACAAAATTTTTTCGATTATGATATACTGACGGAAAATGAGGCAAAAATAATATTGGCGGGGATTACCGATAAGTCCATCAATATCTTGCCTCCGGAGAGGGATATGGTACGGGCAAGGATAATGAAAAATATTTTACTGAGTTTGTGAGTATATTTGTGTATTGATTGTTGTTATGGCATATCATTTAACATGACGTTGGTATTGCTGTTTTTAAACTCGCTAGTATTTTCAGCGTCGATATTTGATGCAGAAGCAGGCAATTGCCTGTTTTATCGCCGCGAATCTCATCGACCACCGCACATATGTGCGACAAATAGTAAATTGGAGTTTCTCATCACAGAAATGTTAGAAAATAGTGTATTGAGTTCAATAGTACCATATGGACCGCCGGAGGGGGTATCAGCAGGGACGGCAGTACCAAACACGAGCCCGGACAGCTGGACCGGCACAGGAAGCGCAGCTACTTTGCCGGCCAGTATATACAGTCACGCTCAATCTACCCTGCCTGATGGCAGAATATTAGTTAGTGGGGGGTTGGGAGTTAACGGTAATTGTTACATTTATATCCCCAATACTAATACTTGGGAGGAGGTAGCAAGTTTACCCAATAATTTCTATTTTCATGGACAATCTACCTTAAATGACGGCAGAGTGTTAGTTAGCGGAGGAACTATGAATTGGAGTAACAGTTCCATTAATACGGCTTACATTTATGTCCCTGATACAAATACATGGAATGAGGTTGCAAGTTTGTCAAATAGTCCTCATTTGCATGGACAATCTACATTAAATGATGGTAGGGTGTTAGTTAGCGGAGGAAATAGTGGGGGGACTAATGGCAATCTGAATACTGTTTATGTTTATACACTTGATAGAAACGAATGGACCGAAATAGGGCCTATGCCTACAGACATTTGGGGACATGGACAATCTACATTGTTTGATGGTAAGGTACTGGTTAGCGGAGGCACAGTGTACTATCCCAATGGCGTTAAGGATATTTATATTTATACTCCTAATACTGAAGTTGATTCATGGAATAGCACAACGAACCTACTTACGGAAGTTAGTCATCATAGGCAATCAACATTAGCGGATGGCAAAGTGTTAATTAGCGGAGGATGGCATAATAATAGTAATTATAATAATGTTTATGTATATAATATTGACAACAACACATGGAATAATATGGCTAATTTACCGACGTATGTTCGTCAACAAGGACAATCCACATTAGCGGACGGCAGAGTATTGGTTAGCGGTGGGCTGGCTAATGAAGGCGTCCTCGACACCACTTATATTTACACGCCGGCGGGATGGGTGGCGGTGGGGACGAATGTCCCGGGGATATGGAGTTGATTGGTAGAATTATAAATAATAACGGAAAGGAATGGTGATAATTATGAAATGTGACAAATGCGGAAAACATGAGGTATCAATGCATCTTACAAAGGTTGTAAACGGGCACAAGGAGGAGATGTATCTGTGCGAGCAGTGCGCGGCTCCGCAGACGCCGCAGATAAATGATATGATTAACAGCTTTGACCTTGATATGAGTGATTTTTTGGGCGGAATTTTTACGGGAGGTTCTGTTACAAAGCCTCTTGCCTCAAACCTTGAAAATGTATGCACATATTGCGGCATGACCTTTACCGAGTTTTCGGAAACTGGGAAATTGGGGTGTTGTAACTGCTATACGGATTTTAAAAACAGATTGATGAAACCTCTTAAACAAATTCATGGCGCCAACGAGCATTTGGGGAAAATTCCGTCACGTATCGGCGGTGCAATCAGGTTAAACAGACAGCTTGTTCAATTGGAGACGGAACTTAATCAGGCGGTGGTTAAGCAGGAATTTGAAAAGGCGGCGCAGATTCGGGATAAGATTAAGGAATTAACAGGGGAAGTTAATGGCGGGAAGAGGAGGTAGATATTATGTGGTACAATAAAAGCGGAAACATGGGAGATGTGGTATTGTCGTCACGCGTGAGGCTGGCGAGAAATATTAAAAATTTACCGTTTGTAAGCAGGATGACAGAGGCTCATGCGGATACGGCTATTAATCAGGCGAGAGAGGCTGTGAAGGATAAGAAAAACCAATTGGACTATATTGACCTTGGCGTTATGGACTCCGTTGATAAGCAGGTTTTGGCGGAGAAGCACTTAATCAGCCCGCAAATGATGGCAAGCAAGGTGAAGTCGGGACTGCTGCTAAGCCGCGATGAACGGATTTCAATAATGCTGAATGAGGAAGACCACATCCGTATACAGTGTATGGAAAGCGGATTTGATTTTGACACGGTTTTTGACCTGGCAAATGATATAGACGACATTTTGGAAGAACATATTGAATATGGGTTTGACGAGAATTTAGGCTATCTTACCTGCTGTCCTACCAATGTGGGCACGGGAATGCGAGCGTCTGTAATGCTTCACCTTCCGGCACTTGTGATGACCGAGAATATAGAAAAGATTATTATTGCCATAAGTAAAGTAGGTATGACGGTAAGAGGTATTTACGGCGAAGGGAGCCGCGCTTTTGGGAATATGTTTCAAATTTCAAATCAGGTTACATTAGGTGTGACGGAACAGGAAATTATGCAGAAATTGAACAAGGTTGTGTCGGAGGTAATAACTAAGGAACGTGAGGCAAGGAAGGTTTTGTATGAGTCGTCAAAATATGAGTTTGAGGACAGGATTATGCGTTCGCTGGGTGTTTTAAAGAATGCGCGCATTATGAACAGTCAAGAATGTATGAAACTTATTTCGGATGTGAGATTGGGCGTGAATATGGGAATAATAACAGATATATCTCTTGATAAGTGCAGTGAGGCTATGCAGGAAACATTACCGGCAAATATTGTTAAGAATTACAATTTGCTGAATGCTAAAGACCGTGACATAAAGCGCGCGGAGATATTAAGAGAGAAACTACAGTAAGATGAGTTTGAGTGAAAAGGAGATGATATTATGTATGAGAACAGATTTACAAAAAGAGCCGAGGCGGCGCTGCAATTGGCGCAGGAGAGCGCAATAGAGTTTGGACATAATTACGTGGGCACAGAACATATTTTATTAGGATTGGTGCGTGAAGGAGAGGGTGTTGCGGCAAAAATGCTTGCGGCAAACTCTGTTACACCTGAAAAAATAGTAAAAAAGATTGACCTTTTTGTAGGGTTAGGGGAAGCGCAGGCAGGTGTGCCGGCAGGTTTTACTCCGCGCACAAAGCGCGTGGTTGAGCTCAGTTTTACCGAGGCAAGGCGCGCGGGACATAATTATATAGGAACAGAACATATTTTGCTTGCCATTTTGCGTGAGGGTGAAAATGTGGCTATAAGGATATTAAACGACCTTAATATTGACATTCAAAAGCTGTACGGCGACATCATTAATTTTATTACCGAACAGCCTGGCAGTGACGATAAAGGCGGCGGGGATTATGCTCCGTACCAGAAAAAGAAGAGTGCTTCCACGCCGACGCTTGAGCAGTTTGGGCGCAATCTTACCGACATGGCGCGCGAGAATAAGTTTGACCCGATTATTGGGCGTGATGATGTGATAGAACGTGTCATTCAGATTTTGAGCCGCAGAACGAAAAATAACCCTTGTTTGATTGGCGAGCCGGGCGTTGGAAAAACCGCTATCGCGGAAGGTTTGGCACAGAAAATCGTTGCAGGAGATATTCCGGAAATTTTGAAGGATAAGTTGGTTATTACCCTTGATTTGTCGTCAATGGTTGCAGGGGCAAAATACCGTGGGGAGTTTGAGGACAGATTGAAAAAAGCAATGGATGAAATCCGCAAGGCGGGGAATATAATCTTGTTTATTGACGAGATGCATACTATAATAGGCGCGGGCGCGGCGGAAGGCGCGATTGACGCCGCGAACATTTTAAAACCGGCTTTGGCGCGCGGGGAGATTCAGGTGATTGGCGCAACAACCCTTGAGGAATACCGCAAGCATGTGGAGAAGGATGCGGCGTTAGAGCGAAGATTCCAGCCTATTATGCTTGACGAGCCTACCATTGAAGAAAGTATTGAGATATTAAAGGGTATCCGTGACAAGTATGAGGCGCATCATAAGGTAAAAATCACAGATGACGCGATTGAGTCAGCGGTAAATTTGTCGGTGCGGTATATTTCGGACAGGTTTTTGCCGGATAAGGCGATTGATTTGATTGATGAGGCGGCGTCGAGAGTACGTTTAAAGACGTTGACCACGCCTGTTGATTTGAAACAGCTTGAGGATGAAATTGAAAAAATTAAACAGGAAAAGGAAGAGGCAATCACCTCTCAGGAATACGAGAAAGCAGCCGGATTGCGTGACGAGGAACAGACATTGAGAGATAAACTGCAATCTATGAAGGACGCGTGGAGGCAGGAAAGTCAAGCGTTTAATGCGATTGTTACAAAAGAGGAGATAGCCGAAATCATATCATCGTGGACGAAAATACCTGTAAAAAGTCTGGAACAGGAAGAAAGCGAACGTCTGTTGAAAATGGAGGATGTGCTTCATAAGCGTGTAATTGGGCAAAATGAGGCAGTAACCGCTATTTCTAAGGCAATACGAAGAGGCAGAGTGGGGCTTAAAGACCCGAAACGCCCGACAGGTTCGTTTATATTTTTAGGACCTACAGGCGTAGGAAAGACAGAGTTATCAAAGGCTTTGGCGGAGGCGATGTTTGGCAGTGAGGACGCAATTATAAGGCTTGATATGTCCGAGTATATGGAAAAGCATACCGTTTCTCGTTTGGTAGGTTCGCCTCCGGGATATGTGGGTTATGAGGAAGGCGGGCAGCTGACTGAAAAAGTTAGACGCAAACCGTATTCCGTAATATTGTTTGACGAAATTGAAAAAGCGCATCCGGATGTGTTTAATATGCTGCTTCAAATTTTGGAGGACGGTATATTGACCGACGCGCAGGGGAGAAGGGTTGACTTCCGTAATACAGTTATTATAATGACGTCCAATTTGGGGGCGAGGCAGATTTCTGAAAATAAACGGCTTGGTTTTACTAGTGATGAGAACAGCGCAAATGATTACGAAAAAATTAAGTCTGATGTAATGTCAGAGGTAAAGCGGGCGTTTAGACCGGAATTTTTAAATAGGATTGACGATATTATTGTATTCCATCAGTTGAATGAAGAACATATTAAGGAAATTGCAGGGAAATTATTGGATAACCTTAAAGGCAGGCTTGCGGGAAACGGGATAAATGCAATGTTTACAGATAACACTGTGGCTTTTATAGCTAAAGAAGGCTTTGATAAGCTGTACGGCGCCCGCCCGTTAAGAAGAGCTATACAGTCACAGATTGAGGATATAATCGCCGAAAAGATGCTGGACGGTTCCGTTAAGGCGGGAGATGGGATTACAGTGGATTGCATGGATGATAAAATAAAAATAGTGTAATTTAAGAGGCTGACATGATAATATATGAACGAATGACAAGCGAGCATATTGACGGGATTATGGAGGTGGAGCATAACTGCTTCACCTCTCCGTGGCATAGAAATTCATTTGAAAAAGAACTTACTAACGCTATTGCATATTATATTGTAGCATTGGATGCCTCTGATTCCGATTGCTGTGATGCTAAAAGAGTGATAGGATATGCGGGTATGTGGAAAATTTGGGATGAGGCGCACATCACTAACATAGCGGTACATAATGACTATCGCGGCGCGGGTGTGGGCTCAAGGCTGCTTGCCGAACTAATAGAGGAAGTGGAGCGGGACGGAGTAGATTACATAACTTTAGAAGTAAAAAAGAGTAATATCACAGCACAAAATATGTACGGCAAGTTTGGCTTTGAAATATGCGGAGAACGTAAAAAGTATTATGAAAACGGCGAAAACGCCCTCATAATGACTAAAGAAAAGCGGTAATTTTGTTTATGTAAACATTGTAACCGGTTATATTTGATATAAATATCATGCGGCAAGTGATGTGCAAATCGTGCATAACTTGCCGTTTTGCTGTTATTGGTGTGGTTTTTATGTGCATAAGCTGTTGATAGTGTTGATTGTAACAATTCTGTAACATAAATTTAACATGGTTTTTACATTAATTATGTAAACATATGCGTTTGTTACAGTGGGCAATGGATTCATGAGGGCATTTGCCTTTGTATCCGTCTTAAAGGCGGAGTATCTTGTGGCGGCGTAGGCATAGGTGTATTGTTATTGTCTTCGGGTTTATTCTTGTCAATCACTTCACATCTGTCCACGGCGTATGTTAAAAGAATTTTTATAACATCATTGCGTGACCTGTCGGTTTGAATTGCTATCTCATCTAATTTTTCCACTAATTCGTCCTTAATTCTTATCGAAAATACTTTGTGACCGTCTTCGCCTTTTTTTGTTGTTTTTGTCTTTTTTGTTATTTTTAGTTTGTCGTCCATGACTCATATCACCTCACATGATAATTATAACTTGACATATGTGCGAATTATATATTACAATGTTTATGTTATAAAAATTATAACATAAATTGAGGTGATAAAAAATGGACGACAAATGCATACAAGAGATAGAAAAGGCAATCAAACTTCTGGAAATTTCAATGGAAGAAAGAGATTCGCGTGAAATTTTGTTAATATTAAAGGAAGTACAGGGCATTTTTACCGAGATATGGAAAAAATATATCGACGATGTACTTTCCTATGATAAAAAATGAAAAAAGTATTGATTTATTACCAAAAGTGTTATATAATACTATGGCGTGACAAAGACATACGATGATTTCGAGATGGCAAACACTGATTTATCAGTGGTTTGGGAACTTCGGAGGAGATTGTCCGGTTTTAGAAAAGCGGGCGGAAAGGTCACACTTTCTACAAAAAATCAGAGTTTAAGAAGTTCACATGGTAGGTGATACTAGTATGTGAATGTTTAATCTGTGATGCCCCGAACGCTGTCCGGCTGTAAGGCTGACAGGGATTTCGGGTTTAATTATTAGGAGTTATGATACGCCCGGCACAGTGTACATTATTTAGAGGAGGGGTAAAATCATGGCAGTAGAAAAAATCAGAATCAGGTTAAAGTCTTACGACCACAATTTGGTTGACCAGTCGGCGGCGAAGATTGTGGACACGGCGAAGAGAACGGGTGCGCAGGTATCGGGACCCATTCCGTTGCCTACAAAGAAGGAGATAATAACCATTCTTCGTGCGGTGCATAAGTACAAAGACAGCCGCGAGCAGTTTGAACTTAGAACGCACAAGAGATTGATTGATGTTTTAAGTCCAACGGCAAAGACGATTGACGCTTTGAGAAATCTTGATTTGCCGGCAGGCGTCGAAATTGAACTTAAATTGTAGCGGGGGAGTCCCCGCGGGCAAATCGCCGCGAATAATATGTGTTGTTTGATGGCGAGTTATTTAAGAAATAAAAGGTCATGTTGGCGCATAAGGTGTCAACCAATAACCGGCGGGCAATGGTATATTTTGCGTGCTACCCCGCTAAGAATGAGGAGGAAACAAAATGCAAAAAGCAATACTGGGTAAAAAGATTGGAATGACGCAGATTTTCAGTCCCGACGGAAAGGTAATTCCCGTTACCGTTGTTGAGGCGGGTCCGTGCAGTGTCGTTCAGAAGAAGGAGCCGGACAAGGATGGCTACAGCGCTGTACAGGTTGGTTTTGGTGAGAAAAACGAAAAACACACAACGAAGCCTATGCAGGGGCATTTTAACAAATCGGGAGTAGGGTTGAAAAGATATGTGAAGGAATTGAAGTTGGACAATGCGGCGGATATGAACGTTGGAGATGAAATTAAGGCTGACGTGTTTGCCGAGGGAGATATTATTGACGTTACTGGCACGAGTAAGGGACATGGTTTTTCGGGAACGGTAAAGAGATACGGAACGCACAGAGGTCCTATGTCGCACGGTAGCGGATATCATAGGGGAGTAGGTTCTATGGGAGCGTGCTCTAGCCCTTCAAGGGTATTTAAAGGCAAGAGACTGCCGGGACATTACGGCGTGGCAAAAACAACTATACAAAACTTAGAGGTTGTCAGAGTTGACATGGAACGCAATTTGATATTGGTAAGGGGAGGGATTCCCGGACCTAAGGGCGGACTTGTAATTATAAAGAACGCTGTAAAAGGAGGGAAATAGGATGCCGAAGGTAGCATTATATAATATGGACGGAAAGCAAGTCGGAGATATAGAGTTAAGTGATAAAGTGTTCGGAACGGACGTTAACATGTCTGTTATGCATCAGGTGGTTGTTAATTATTTAGCCAACCAAAGGCAGGGGACACAAAGTACTAAAACACGCGCTGAGGTTAGCGGCGGCGGACGCAAGCCGTGGAGACAGAAGGGTACAGGCAGAGCAAGACACGGAAGCATACGTTCTCCGCAATGGACGGGCGGCGGAGTTGCTTTGGGGCCTAAGCCGAGGGATTATGGGTATGCCTTGAATAAAAAAGTTAAAAGATTGGCTTTAAGATCTGCTTTGTCTTCAAAGGTAAACACTGAAAACGTTATTGTGCTTGAAAGCTTAAAGCTAGAAGATATAAAGACGAAGGAAATAGTAAAGGTTCTTAATAATTTAGGTATAAAGGGAAAGGCTTTGTTTGTACTTGCGGAGAATGACAGCGTTGTAACAAAATCAGCAAGGAATATAGCAGGTGTTGACACAACTTTTGTGGGAATGCTGAATACCTATGATGTGTTGAACCATACAAATTGTATCATTCTTAAGGATGCGGTAAGTAAGATTGAGGAGGTGTACGCGTAATGAATATGATGGCGCATGATATTGTCAGACGTCCGATAATTACTGAGAACAGTATGGAGCAGACGCAAGACAGAAAATACACCTTTGAGGTTGCGGTGAAGGCAAATAAAATCCAAATAAAATCCGCAATAGAAGAAATATTTAAGGTAAAGGTTGAGCGCGTTACGACAATGCGTATGGCGGGTAAGCCGAAAAGAATGGGCGTTCACAAGGGCTACAGGCCATCGTGGAAGAAAGCTATTGTAAAGCTTACGCCTGACAGTAAGGGTATTGAATTGTTTGAAGGTGTAGTGTAAAGAGGTAAAACAGAACGTAAGGAGGAGTTAATATGGCGATAAAAAAGTACAATCCTACTACTCCGTCATTAAGACAAATGACCGTATCCACGTTTGAGGAAATTGACAAGGTAGCACCGGAAAAGTCGCTTTTGTCGAAGCTTAAGAGCAACGCGGGGCGTAACTCATACGGCAGAATAACGGTCAGACACCGTGGAGGCGGAGCGAAGAGGAAATACAGGATTATTGATTTTAAAAGAAATAAAGACGGAATGAAAGCAAGTGTTTTATCAATCGAGTATGACCCGAACAGGAGTTCAAATATAGCTTTGCTTGAATATGCGGACGGCGAGAGAAGATATATTATCGCGCCGGTCGGATTGAAAGCGGGAGATGTTGTAGAGTCGGGCGCAGGGGCTGACATTAAGCCGGGCAATGCGCTTGAAATAAAGGATATTCCGATTGGTACGATGATTTACAACATTGAGCTTTATCCGGGTAAAGGCGGACAGTTGGTAAGAAGTGCGGGGAACACGGCACAGCTTATGGCAAAAGAGAATGGATACGCGCAGGTCAGGCTGCCGTCGAGCGAGGTCAGAATGGTCAGAGAAAGCTGCCGCGCTACAATCGGACAGGTGGGCAACACCGACCATGAAAACATTAACATAGGTAAGGCAGGCCGTAAAAGGCATATGGGTTGGCGTCCCACGGTACGTGGTGTGGTAATGAATCCGTGTGACCACCCTCACGGCGGAGGAGAAGGTAAATCTCCGATAGGAAGACCAAGTCCCGTGACTCCGTGGGGCAAGCCGGCGTTGGGATATAAGACGCGCAATAAGAAGAAACAGTCAAGCAAGTATATAGTTAAGCGCAGAAACTCGAAATAGTTCGGTGTTATATGTGCGATTCTGAGCACCTTGCAATGAGAAAGGAATGATTATATGGGGCGCAGTATTAAGAAAGGGCCTTTTGTAGAAGACAGCCTTATGAAAAAAATAGTTGAAATGAATAAATCGGGGAATAAGACAATTATTAAGTCGTGGTCAAGAGCGTCTACTATATTTCCTGAGATGGTAGGACATACCATTGCCGTATATGACGGAAGAAAGCATGTTCCGGTATATGTGAGCGAGGATATGGTAGGGCATAAGTTAGGTGAGTTTGCGCCTACGAGAACTTACAGAGGGCATTCAGGCTCAAAAACGTCGAATGCCAAGAAATAATTCGACATATTCGAAAGGATGTGAGTAAGATGGAAGCGAGAGCAAAGGTTACGCATGTGAGGATAGCGCCAAGAAAAGTGCGTATTGTGATTGATTTGATAAGAAACAAGCCGATAGGAATGGCAATTGCAATATTAAAAAACACACCGAAAGCCGCAAGTCCTATTGTTGAAAAGCTGTTAAATTCGGCGATAGCGAACGCGGAGAATAATCATCACATGAATGTTGACAGTTTATATATTTCGGAAGTATACGCAGACCAAGGTCCGACGCTGAAAAGGATTATGCCGAGGGCGAAGGGCATGGCAAGCAGGATTAATAAGCGCACCAGCCATATCACACTAGTGTTGAGTGAAAAGGAAAATTAAGAGGGAGGGGTTAACGCATGGGTCAAAAGGTACATCCTCACGGGCTTAGAGTTGGAGTTATCAAGAACTGGGAGTTCCCGATGGTTTGCCAGCGACAGTGATTTTGGTGATAATCTTGTTGAAGATTATAAAATCAGAAAAATGTTAAAGAAAAAGCTGTTTGTTGCTGGCGTATCCAAAATTGAGATAGAAAAAGCCGCCAGTAAAATCAGACTGTTTATACATGCCGCAAAGCCGGGTATTATTATAGGCAAGGGCGGCAGTGAGATTGATAAGGTTAAAAAAGAGGTTGAGAATTTAACCGGAAAAAGCGTGGCACTTAATATTGTTGAGGTTAAAACTCCCGATATGAATGCGCAATTAGTGGCTGAGAATATAGCCGCGCAGCTTCAGAAAGCGGATATCGTTTAGAAAGGCTATGAAGCAGAGCATGGGCAGAACCATGAAAATGGGCGCGAAGGGTATAAAGACTCAAGTATCCGGCAGGTTGGGCGGCGCGGAAATAGCTCGTACAGAGCACTATCATGAGGGGACTATTCCTTTACAGACGTTAAGAGCCGATATAGATTATGGATTTGCTGAGGCGGATACCACTTACGGCAAAATCGGGGTTAAGGTATGGATTTATAAGGGCGAAATACTTCATGATAATAAAAAGACTTCCCGGTCAGATGGAAATGTGAAGGGAGGGCGCAGATAATATGTTAATGCCAAAAAGAGTTAAGCATAGAAGAGTAATGCGTGGTAGAATGAAGGGTAAAGCTATGCGAGGCAACAAGGTAACTTACGGTGAATACGGTCTTCAGGCATTATCTCCGGCGTGGGTTACAAGCAATCAGATAGAGGCAGCCCGTGTCGCGATGACGCGTTACATCAAAAGGGGCGGGCAGGTTTGGATTAAAATATTTCCGGATAAGCCCGTAACGGAGAAACCGGCTGAAACCCGAATGGGAAGCGGTAAAGGTTCGCCTGAATACTGGGTTGCAGTTGTTAAGCCGGGTAGGGTGATGTTTGAAATAGGCGGAGTAGCGGAAGATGTTGCTCGTGAGGCTATGCGTCTTGCGATGCATAAATTGCCTCTTAAGTGTAAGTTTGTCAGCCGCGCGCAGCAAGAAACGGAAGGTGAGGATTAATGAAAATAAATGAAATTCGCGACCTTTCTGAGCAGGAGCTTATCCTAAAAGTAAAGGAATTGAAAGAAGAATTATTTAATCTTCGTTTCCAGAACGCGACAAATCAGCTTGAGAATCCTATGAGAATGGTTGTTGTAAAAAAGGATATAGCAAAGGTTAAGACAGTGTTAAAAGAAAAAGAGTTTGGCATTCGCGCCAACATGTGAGGGAGGTCAGATGATAGGTGAGTGAACAACGAAACTACCGGAAAACCCGTATAGGCAAGGTTGTAAGCGATAAGATGGATAAAACTATCGTGGTCGCAATAGAAAGCAGGGTTAAGCATCCGCTTTACAGTAAGATTGTAAAAAGCACATATAAATTAAAGGCACACGATGAAGATAACCAATGCGGAATAGGTGATAGAGTAAAGGTGATGGAGACGCGTCCACTGTCTAAGGATAAGAGATGGAGACTTGTTGAAATCGTAGAAAAGGCAAGATAAGGTCGGAAACCTTATTAACCTTTTATTCAATTTGTTAAAAAGGAGGTAATCCGATATGATACAGCAGCAGACGTTGTTAAAGGTTGCCGATAATACCGGTGCAAAAGAGATTATGTGCATCAGGGTTATGGGCGGGTCTGTAAGACGTTATGGAAATGTTGGGGATGTAATAGTTGCATCAGTTAAAAAGGCTGCGCCCGGAGGAGTAGTTAAAAAGGGTGAAGTTGTAAAGGCGGTTATTGTAAGAAGTGTGAAGGGCGTTAAACGTGCTGATGGTTCGTCGATTAGATTTGACGAGAATGCGGCGGTTATTATAAAAGATGACAAAAATCCAAGAGGTACACGTATATTCGGGCCTGTGGCGAGGGAACTTCGTGATAAGGAGTATATGAAGATATTATCGCTTGCGCCGGAGGTACTGTAAACAGGAGGTGTAAAACAGATGGCTAATGTAAAGATGCATGTTAGGTCCGGGGATAATGTAGTTGTATTATCCGGTAAAGACAAAGGGAAGAAGGGTAAGGTTCTTGCTGTTTTTCCGGACAGGAGAATGGTGCTTGTTGAAGGGATTAACGTGGCTACGAAGCATAAAAAACCGCGCAGGCAGGGAGAAGTTGGCGGAATTATTAAACAGGAGACACCGCTGTACGCCTCTAAGATAATGAATGTATGCGCTAAGTGCGGCTCGGCGGCAAGAGTTGGGCGCAAGGTTTTAGGCGACGGAAATCATGTAAGGTTTTGTAAGAAGTGCGGCGAAACCTATGGGAAATAGTATAAATTACATTTAATTAACGAGGGGAGGTTTACGGCATGAGATTGGAAGAAAGATATAAGAGTGAAATAGCTCCTGCTATTATGAAGAAATTTGCTTATAAAAGTGTTATGCAAATTCCAAGACTGGAGAAAGTAGTTCTTAACATGGGCGTGGGTGATTCGCGCGAGAATGCGAAAGCTATTGAAAATGCGGCTAATGAATTAAGTTTAATCGCAGGACAAAGGGCGGTAATTACCAAAGCTAAAAAGTCTGTCGCTTCTTTTAAAGTAAGAGAGGGGATGAGCATAGGTTGTATGGTTACCCTCAGAGGCAAAAAGATGTATGAGTTTGTTGACAGGTTGTTTAATGCAGCTCTTCCGCGTGTGCGTGACTTTAGAGGGATAAGCGCAAATTCGTTTGATGGGAGAGGGAACTACTCAGTTGGTATAAAGGAACACTTGATATTTCCTGAAATTGATTATGATAAAATAGACAAAATCAGAGGTATGGATATAGTGTTTGTTACTACAGCAAAGACAGACGAAGAAGGTAAGGAATTACTAACGTTAATGGGCGCTCCATTCGTTCGGTAGCGATATTCACGTACATTGCGGCACTAACTTCAAGACACAAGTGTCTTCAGAGGGGGAGCCCCCGCTGGCAAATCGACGCGAATTAGCAGGTTGATTGTAATACAGCCGTGGCGAAGAAACACACGAATGTGTGCGGTACTTGTGCTCTTGTTAGCACCACACTGCACGTAACTATCGCCACCTCAATAATTTGATAGGAAGGGAGGGGAATGTGTGGCAAAAAAGGCGATGATATTAAAGCAGCAAAAAGAGCAAAAATATTCCACAAGAGAGTATAACCGATGTAAAATCTGCGGAAGACCCCATGCATATCTGCGTAAGTTCGGTGTATGCAGGATTTGTTTTAGGGAGTTGGCATATAATTTATATACCGGGGGTTAAAAAAGCGTCTTGGTAATTTTTGTGGTTATTTTTCCATTATGCGTCAGGAATATCAAGGATTAAAAATCCTCGCGGGGAAGCCCCCGCCGGCATATTGCCGCGAGTATGATAAACAACGTACTGACTTGCGGTAAAGAAACACACGAATGTGTGCGCCTGTGGTTTTTAACCTTTCATTTCCTAGCCTAATGAAAAAATACCTTGCAAAAATAAATGTAATAGTTATAAAAGATATTTTATAAAAATAAGAACAAGTGGTGCAATTTTGATACGGAAAACCAAACTGTTCTTGCGGAGGGAAGCATCTAAGGTTTCGGTTGCACCCGCCGGCAAATCGTCGTGAGTTAGAGGCGATATTGCATAAGTATAAGCATATGATTTACTTAGAATTGTATTGAAGGGAGGATAACACATTGCAAATAACAGATCCAATTGCAGATATGCTGACAAGAGTTAGAAACGCTAATTCGGCGAGGCATGAAACGGTTGATATACCTGCATCCAATATGAAAAAAGCGATTGCGAACATATTGTTAAATGAGGGATATATTAAAAAAGTAGATTTTATAGATGACGGGCTACAGGGGAATTTAAGGATTACTTTAAAATATGCGCCTAATAAACAAAAGGTTTTGACAGGTCTTAAGAGAGTCAGCAAACCGGGGCTTAGGGTATATGCTCAGAAGGAAGAATTGCCGCGCGTATTAAAAGGCTTGGGTATTGCGATTATATCTACTTCCCGCGGCATTATGACAGATAAGGAAGCAAGACGGCAAAATGTCGGAGGGGAAGTATTGGCGTTTATATGGTAGATTCAAAACTATCGTAGAGAGGAGGATGAATGGGATGTCAAGAATAGGAAAAATGCCTATTAATGTGCCGTCAGGTGTAGAGGTTAAAATAGGCGAGAACAATGAAATTACGGCAAAGGGTCCTCTGGGGACATTAAATAAAAGAATGCATGAGAGCATGATTATTGAGCAAGAAGGTAATGTGATTACCGTACAGCGTCCAAGCGAGCAAAAAATGCATAAGTCACTGCACGGGCTTACAAGGACATTGGTTGCGAACATGGTTGAGGGCGTTGCAACCGGCTATAAAAAGGAACTTGAGATTAACGGTGTAGGATATAGGGCACAGCTTCAGGGTAAGAAGCTTGTGCTAAATTTGGGATATTCACATCCGGTTGAAATGGAGCCGATGGAAGGTATTAACATTGAGGTTCCGCAGCCTACGCAAATAGTTATTTCAGGGACCGATAAGCAGGTTGTTGGTGAATTTGCCGCAAAGGTGAGGGAAAAGAGACCGCCGGAGCCGTACAAAGGCAAGGGCATTAAATATGCTACTGAGAGAATTCGCCGCAAAGAGGGTAAAGCAGGCGCTAAGAAAAAATAAGTCTGAAATCCGGTAAATTTTCATTGGCTTATATACTAGTGTGGAAGGAGTTGGGGTAAGTTGATAAAGAAACAAACAAGCAATAAAGCAAGAGTTATAAGACATAGACGCGTACGCAAAAAAATCAGCGGATCGGCTGATTGCCCAAGATTATGCGTATACCGCAGTTTAAGTAATATATATGCGCAAATTATTGATGATGTAGCAGGAAAAACATTAGTTGCGGCTTCGTCACTTGATGCCGATATAAAGGGCTCTTACGGCGGGAACAAGGAAGCGGCAAAAAAGGTAGGAGAAAGTGTCGCTAAAAAAGCAATCGCCGCAGGAATTAAGGATGTTGTATTTGACCGTGGCGGATATGTTTATCACGGACGAGTTGCGGAATTGGCGAGTGGAGCCCGCGAAGGCGGACTTAACTTTTAGTGGTCTTTTTTCCGTGATGCATTGGAAACTGCAAACATTAAAAATGCTCAACGTGCCTTTGCACGCATCCGCTTTTTAAGTTTTTGTTTCCTAGCTTGACGAAAAAAATTCTCACCAGAAATGGTTTGAGAAATCATGTTATAACATATGTTGATTGCAAAAAAATAATAAGTTTTATCGAAAGATATAGTTTTTAAATTATAAAAACGCAACGTTGATGCGAAAAAAGAAAGAGGTGCGATAATGGCAGAAAAAGGAGAAAGAACAAAAAAACAAGACAGAATAGATGCGTCTGTGCTTGATATAAAAGAAAAAGTAGTATCGCTTAACCGTGTTGCTAAGGTAGTAAAGGGAGGAAGAACTTTCCGTTTTAGCGCGTTGGTTGTTGTGGGTGATGAGAATGGGCATGTAGGATGCGGAATGGGAAAAGCGGCTGAAATTCCTGACGCTATCAGAAAAGGTATTGAGGATGCGAAGAAGAATATGATCACGGTTCCGCTTGTAAATACTACAATACCGCATGAAATTATAGGAGAATACGGCGCAGGGCGAGTGCTTTTAAAGCCTGCCTCCGAAGGAACGGGAGTTAT
The DNA here is from genome assembly GCA_023690525.1 of Holotrichia oblita. Taxonomy (NCBI): domain Eukaryota; kingdom Metazoa; phylum Arthropoda; class Insecta; order Coleoptera; family Scarabaeidae; genus Holotrichia; species Holotrichia oblita. Next base: position 9,649 of record JALQSN010000523.1, on the reverse strand, counting down.
TGCGGGCGGAGCGGCAAGGGCAGTTTTAGAACTTGCAGGTATACGTGATATAAGAACCAAGTGTTTGCGTTCTAATAATCCGAGGAATGTCGTTAGCGCCACTATTGAAGCACTTGCAAGTTTAAAAAGCTTAGATGAGGTTGCAAAATTAAGAGGGAAAGATCCGAAAGAAATAATGAGATAGTTTCGTCTTTTTAATTGTGCACCCTGTGGTTTTAGCGGCACAAATTTTGTAATGGGATGGTGATGTTAGATATGCCAAGAGCTAAAAAGGTTAAGGGAATTAAAATAACTTTAAATAAAAGTACAATCGGGTGTAAAAAAGATCAAATCGCAACAGTAAAGGCGTTGGGGTTAAAGAGAATACGCGATTGTGTAGAGCAAGCTGATAATGAACAGATTAGAGGAATGGTAAGTAAGGTTTCCCATTTAGTCACTGTTGAGGAAGGCTAGAAAATCAGGCAATCTTTCGCCAAAAGCTACGAGCAGAAAGCGTCCTCACGTATCTTGCATACGCTTCGGTACTTGCTCTCTTATTTTGACGAAACCTTACCTAATTTTCGTTGCCTTATGGTTAGGCATTAAATTGAATAGGATCTTTACAGGCATCAAGGTGAGTATTTTTTGTATTATTTTTACAAGGAGGTGTTTTTAGATGAATTTAAGTGAATTATCACCCAGCACGGGTTCAAAGCGTGAGCGATACAGAGTAGGCAGAGGGCATGGAAGCGGAAACGGAAAGACTTCAGGAAAAGGACACAAGGGGCAAAATGCAAGGTCCGGCGGAGGAGTGCGACCGGGGTTTGAAGGCGGACAGATGCCGATCTACAGAAGATTGCCGAAGCGTGGTTTTACAAATATATTCGCGAAGGAATATGTTGAGGTAAATGTATCGGAGCTTAATAGATTTGAAGCAGGCAGTGAAGTTACTGCAGAGGTACTGAAATCTGCCGGAATTATATCCAAAATCAAAGATGGTATAGTTATATTGGGTCGTGGAGAGGTAGAGAAAAATTTTACAGTTAAGGCTAAGAGATTTAGCAAAACGGCAGAGGAGAAGATCACTGCTGCAGGAGGAAAGGTAGAGGTGATATAGCGTGTTTAGTACAATTAGAAATGCGTGGGCGATACCTGATTTAAGGAAAAAGCTGATATATACAATAGTTCTTCTTGTTATTTTCAGACTTGGGAGTTTTATACCGGTGCCGGGATTGAATCCGAAGGTGATACAGGATTTGTTGGCAAATAATGAGAATACGCTGTTTGGATTTATGGATATCGTATCCGGTGGAGCGTTTGGTCAAGCAACCATATTTGCTATGAGTATAACACCGTATATTAATGCGTCGATTATTATGAACCTGTTGACAGTAGCAATTCCCGCGTTGGAAAGAATGCAAAAGGAAGGCGAAGAGGGCAGGAAGAAAATCGCTCAATTCCAAAGGTATGGAACAGTTGTATTGGCTCTTATACAGGCGTTCGGTTTATATACAATGCTTAGACAGTCCGTTACTACGCCGGGATTCAGCACCGCATTGGTTGTAATAGTCACGTTTACAGCGGGAACGGCGTTTCTTATGTGGTTGGGTGAGCAGATTACCGAGAAGGGTGTCGGCAACGGAATATCACTTATAATATTCGCAGGTATTGTGTCGCGTGTTCCGTCAATGATTTATGGACTGTATCAGAACGTAATCGGTGGCGGATTGTCTTACTTTGCTGTTGTGGCGATACTTATTGTCGGGTTAGCGGTAATAGGCGTTGTTGTGGCAATGAACGAGGCAGAGCGAAGGATTCCTGTACAGTATGCAAAGCGTGTTGTAGGGCGTAAGATGTATGGAGGACAAAGTACGCATATTCCTATTAAGGTTGCGTCGGCAGGAGTTATTCCTATAATATTCGCAATGTCAATCATGTCATTTCCGGGGACTATTGCGTCGTTATTTGGTGTTAATGCAAGTACCGGTGGCTTCTGGGGAGGTTTTTAAAAAGCTTTCTCGACGGATAACTGGTTTTATGGAATATTTTACTTTTTGTTAATTATATTCTTTACTTATTTTTATACTGCAATACAGTTTAATCCTATTGAGATGGCAAACAACATGAAAAAGAACGGTGGATTTGTACCGGGAATACGTCCCGGAAAGCCTACATCGGATTATATAACCCGTGTATTAGGTAAAATAACAATGGCCGGGGCAATATTTTTAGGATTTATAGCGGTATTTCCTATTGTGATGAGTCAGAGTATGCATATCAGCGGTTTCAGTATTGGCGGAACGTCTTTGCTTATCGTTGTTGGTGTTGCGCTTGAGACTGTGAGACAGTTGGAATCTCAGATGCTTATGAGACATTATAAAGGATTTTTAGAATAACGCAGGTATTTGTCTGTTTCTTCACAGCGAGTTAACGGGGTGCCTGATACATTCGGGATGGCTATGCGCTGGGTGGAGAGGCGTTGTAGGAGAAAGGCAGTTCAAGGAGAGGCATAATTGGGGGTGTGTATTATGAGAATGATTATAATAGGGGCGCCGGGGTCTGGCAAAGGCACACAAGCAGAGTATATGAGTAAGCGATTTTCAATTCCGACAATATCAACGGGAATGATTATACGCAGCGCAATACGTGAGGGGACACGGTTCGGACTTATGGCAAAGGGATTTATAGACAAAGGCGAACTGGTTCCTGATGATGTAATGATTAAGATGATTGGTGAGAGATTAGCGCAAGATGACTGTAAAAACGGATTCATTTTAGACGGTTATCCGCGAACGGTTGCTCAGGCTGAAGAGTTAGACAACAGTAATATACACATTGACAAGGTTTTAATAATTCAGGTTGAGGACGAGGAAATTATTGGCAGACTGTCGGGCAGATTGGAATGCAAGGCGTGCGGTTCATCATATCACGTTAAGTATAGAATTTCGAAGGCTGAAGGAACATGTGATATGTGTGGTGGGCCGTTGGTTACGCGCGATGACGATAAACCGGAGGTTATAAAGCACAGACTTGATACCTATCATGAGCAAACAGAGCCTTTAAAGGGTTATTATCAAAACCAAGGGAAGTTATGTGTGGCATATGGGCAGGAAGAAATTAAAGATACGACTGCCGAAGTGCTTAAAGCGCTGGGAGAAGAGGAGTAACGTTTGTGGTTAGGATAAAATCCAAAACTGAAATTGATAAAATGCGAGAAGCGGGACGGATAGTTTATGAAACGCTGTGCCTGTTAAAAGCAAATATGCATGCCGGTGTTACAACTATGGAGCTTGATAGTATAGCGCAAAGACATATAAAAAGCAGGGGCGCCACAGCGTCATTCAAAGATTATAACGGATTTCCGCAAAGCATATGCATCAGCATTAACGAGGAATTAATCCACGGGATACCGTCGGACAGGAAGCTGAAAAACGGGGATATCGTTAGTGTTGACGTAGGTGCTTGTTATCAGGGGTATCATGGTGACGCGGCGAGGACCTTTGGAGTCGGCAGAATAAGCAAGGAAGCTGAAAAACTGATTGCCGTGACTCGTGAAAGTTTTTTTGAAGGACTAAAGTATATGAGGGAAGGTTACCGTGTCGGTGATATTTCGCAAGCGGTACAAAATTATGTAGAAAAAAATGGATTTAGTGTAATTAGAGAGTATTGCGGGCATGGAATAGGCACTAATTTGCATGAGGAACCTGAGATACCTAATTATGGAATTGGTAAACGAGGTGTAAGGTTGCACGCGGGTATGGTAATAGCAGTTGAACCCATGGTAAATGCAGGTAGGGAAATTTATGTAGCTGATGATGATTGGACTGTTATATCAAGTGACGGAAGTCTGACTGCGCATTATGAAAATACGGTGCTGATTACAAAAGTGATGAACCACGGATACTGACAGCAAACTGACGGGAGTAAATTCCGGCGGGAGACATCGTTAACAGGTGTATACTTGACACAGAGGTGAAATATGGAAGTTAACATTGGCGATATAGTATATTCTAAAGCAGGACGTGACGCATGCCGTTATTATGTGGTTATGTGGCGCAAGGATGAATATATAGGGATTTGCGATGGGGATTTGCATAAAACCGATAAAATTAAAAAAAAGAAAATAAAGCATATTAAATCTATGGAGCACAATGTCGAGTATATCACAAACAAACTTTTGGCAAAAGAAAAGGTAACTAACAGTGAATTAAGGCGTGCTATCAGTGAGTTTGAGGGTATTCGTGCTTCTTTGGGCATTGATTAGCACAGATTTGTTGATGGGCGAAAAAGAAAGAGAAGGTGAAGATATGGCTAAGGATGATGTATTGGAAATTGAAGGTACGGTTCTTGAAGCGTTACCGAATGCAATGTTTCAGGTGGAACTTGAGAACGGACATCAAATACTGGCTCATATATCAGGAAAGTTAAGAATGAATTTTATAAGAATACTTCCCGGAGATAAGGTAACGGTTGAAATTTCACCATATGACCTGACTAAGGGGCGAATAACTTGGCGTGCCAAGTAGGAAATAAGGCGTTCCTATTCATGCATATTGCGGCGCTAACTGCAAGACCGAAGTGACCTCACGTCGTATCACATATACGCTCTTGTACTTCAGTTTTTATTAGCACCACACTGCACATAAACTAGAAACGATTTGCAAAAACTTAAAATCAATATTGCGCAATTTTCGTTGCCTTAAAAATGAAAGGAGAATTGGATATGAAGGTACAACCATCAATTAAACCAATTTGTGAAAAATGCAAAATCATCAAAAGAAAAGGCAGAGCTATGGTAATATGTGAGAATCCTAAGCACAAACAAAAGCAGGGTTAGCGCGGAAGCCCACGCAGGCAAATTATTGCGGGGTAGCGGGTTGTCTGATGGGATTCGGGTGGATATGCGCTTTAGAAGTTGGATATTGTTATCAACGTTTAGAGGAGCGGAAATATTTACGGTAGGTTTATCACAATTGTGGCGGGCAAGCCGAGGAACCTCGGTTGCGGCCCGTTAGTAATTCGCACAATGAGTACTATAATGACATAGTATCACGCGAATGAATGCAGGAATATTTACTGCAATATTTTGTGCGTCAAAATCGCTGTAATAACTCTGATAAGCGAATAGATAAAATTTTATATGGGAAGGAGGTAGAATGAATATGGCACGTATAGCGGGTGTGGATTTGCCGAGAGAAAAAAGAGTTGAGATTGGTCTTACCTACATTTTTGGTATAGGAATCAGCAGTTCAAGAAAGATTCTTGCAAGCACAGGCGTGAATCCTGATACGCGGGTTAGGGATTTGAGTGAAGATGAGGTATCTAAGCTAAGAGAAGCTATAGATAAAGATTTCAAGGTTGAAGGTGACCTAAGGCGTGATGTTGCGCTTGATATAAAAAGACTGATTGAAATCAATTGTTACAGAGGCATACGTCACAGGAGAGGATTACCTGTTCGCGGACAAAGGACAAAAACGAACGCAAGGACGAGGAAGGGACCTAAACGAACAATCGCAAACAAAAAGAAGTAGTTTTGCTAAGGTTTGCATAATTACGCACATTGCGGCACTAACTTCAAGACACAAGTGTCATCAGCGGGGAAGCCCCCGCCGGCAAATTGCCGCGAGTTATTAGTCGACACTATGTCTTCGCGGCGGAAAAACACACGAATGTGTGCGGTACTTGTGCTTTCGTTAGTACCATACTGTATGCAATTCTGCAGGCATCACAGGTTAGAGTATGAAAAAATACCTAGCAAAATTGAAAATGTTTTGTTGAAAGATTCTTCGTTAGAAATTTCGATAACAGGAGGTGTAAATAGATGGCTAAGGCGACTACGGCAAAGAGAGGCACGAGAAGAAGGCGAGAGAAAAAGAATATAGAACGCGGTGCGGCGCATATCAAATCTACGTTTAATAATACTATTGTAACGATTACTGATATAACGGGCAACGCATTATCTTGGGCAAGTGCAGGCGGTTTGGGATTTAGAGGTTCGAGAAAAAGCACACCGTTTGCGGCGCAAATGGCGGCAGAGACTGCGGCAAAAGCAGCGATGGAGCATGGACTTAAAACCGTGGAGGTATTTGTCAAAGGACCGGGAGCAGGACGTGAAGCGGCTATAAGGGCGCTTCAGGCAGCAGGGCTTGAAGTAAATATGATAAAGGATGTTACTCCTATTCCTCATAACGGGTGCAGACCACCTAAGAGGAGAAGAGTGTAACTTTTTTTAAAACAGGAGGTGAAAGGTAAAATATGGCAAGATATACAGACGCTGTATGCAGACAGTGCAGACGAGAAGGACAAAAATTATTTTTAAAGGGCGATAGATGTTATTCAGAGAAATGTGGAGTGCAAAGGCGGCAATACGCACCAGGGCAGCATGGACAAGGCAGAAAAAAACTGTCGGAGTATGGGTTGCAGTTGCGTGAGAAGCAAAAGGCAAGACGTTATTACGGAGTACTTGAGAGCCAGTTTGAGAAATATTTTGAAATGGCTGCAAAAAAGCAAGGTATAACCGGCGAGAATTTGCTCCAGATTTTAGAAAGCAGACTTGATAATGTAGTTTACAGATTAGGTTTTGCGATGTCGAGGAAAGAAGCAAGACAGCTTGTTAATCACGGGCATTTTACAATTAACGGTAAGAAAGTAGATATACCGTCTTATTTAGTTCGTGCAGGAGAGGTTATATCCTTAAGGGAAAAGAGCAGAGACAGTGAGTAATTTAAGACTGTTCTTGCATCGACTGACGGTAAAGGAGTGCCCAAATGGCTTGATATGGATAGAAACACCCTTGAAGCTAAGGTAGTGGCGCTTGCAGACAGGGAAGATATTGACTTACCTATAGAAGAGCATTTAATAGTTGAGTTATATTCTAAGTAATAGCCCCCGCGCGGACGGTTATTTGTTTATTTGCCTTAGTTGGTACAGAGTTACTTGAAAGTTTTTGGTTTATACAAAACACTAACTTGCGGTGATTGAAACAGGTAATGGTCTGCGTCTTGATTGGCATGGAGTTGGATTAAGGCATTTTGTATTATAAGGACGGGAGATTGTTTGCCGTCTGCCTGTGTATAACTCCCATAAGTGGAACTATAAGTTAATAATAGTAGTTAGGAGGGCTAAAGATGATAGAAATAGAAAGACCAAGAGTTGAATGCGAGCAGGAAAGCGCTACCGGGAAATACGGCAAATTTATAGTCGAGCCTTTGGAGAGAGGATACGGAACTACTCTTGGAAACTCACTCAGAAGAATATTATTATCCTCACTGCCCGGAGTTGCGGTTACTTCAATTAAGATTGAAGGGGTATTGCACGAATTTTCAACTATTCCGGGTGTAAAAGAGGATGTAACCGAAATAGTACTTAATATAAAAGGATTGCTTGCAAAAATGTACTGTGAGGGCTCTAAGACCTTGTATCTGGATGCTGAGGGAGAAGGAGCGATTACAGCGGGAGATATTAAAGCAGATTCGGATGTTGAGATACTTAACAAGGATATGCATATTGCTACGCTTAGCGCCGGTAGCAGACTTTATATGGAAATTACTATGGATAAGGGGCGTGGATATGTATCTGCTGACAGAAACAAGCAGATGTTGCAGCCTGTTATTGGTGTAATTCCTGTGGATTCTATATATACGCCTATAAGAAAAGTTAATTACACGGTAGAAAATACACGTGTAGGTAATGTAACGGACTGGGACAAACTTACGATTGAGGTTTGGACGGATGGAACTATTAGTCCGTCAGACGCAATTAGTCTTGGCGCGAAAATCATGAATGAGCATCTTAACTTGTTTATTGATTTATCTGACAATGCTAAGAATGCGGAAATTATGGTAGAGAAAGAAGAAAGCAAGAAGGAGAAAGTTCTTGAGACTACCATAGAGGAGCTTGATTTGTCGGTTCGTTCATACAATTGTTTAAAGAGAGCCGGTATAAATACTGTTCAGGATTTGACAACACGAAGCGAGAATGATATGATGAAGGTACGAAACCTTGGACGCAAGTCGTTGGAGGAAGTAATGCAAAAGCTTGAAGCGATGGGGCTTTCATTATCGAAAGAGGATGAGTGATACTCTCATATATATGGGTATAGAAAGAGGTGGAAAGAATGGCTACGCAAAGAAAGTTGGGAAGACCGACTGACCAGAGGATGGCAATGCTTAGAGGTTTGACAACCTCTGTTATTGAGCATGGCAGAATAGAAACTACAACAACCAGGGCAAAGGAAGTTAAAAGAATGGTTGATAAAATGATAACCTTGGGTAAGGCTAATACACTTCATTCCAGACGTCAAGCATTAGCTGTTATGACGAAGGAGGATGTTGTAACGAAATTATTTGAAGAGATTGCTCCAAAGTATACCGAAAGAAATGGCGGATATACCAGAATAATTAAAGTAGGCCCCCGCCGTGGAGATGGAGCAGAAACATCTGTTTTAGAATTAGTGTAGAGGTACAAGGGGGGTCATCGATTCACTTGTACATTTTTTCCCGCAATGGATTTAGCTCACCGCTTAATCCATTGAGAGAAGCAACTTCGGCGGAGTAAATCCGCCTATGTTGCGGATATTAATATAAATAATGTTATAAAATAAAACCCTATGCGCAGATTTGCGCATAGGGTTTTGATTGTTATGTTATTATTTGTTTACAGCGTCTTTTAAAGCTTTGCCAGCTTTGAATGCAGGAACTGTAGAAGCAGGAATCTCAATTTCTTTACCTGTAGCAGGGTTTCTGCCAATTCTTTTTGCTCTTGCACGAACTTCAAATGTACCAAAGCCAACAAGTTGAACCTTGTCTTTTTTAGTAAGTGCCGATGAGATTGCGTCAACTATAGCGTTAAGAGCTTTTTCTGAGTCTTTTTTAGAAAGATCGGTTTGCTCTGCGATAGCTGCAACTAAATCTTGTTTGTTCATGTGTTTCTCTCCTTCATTTTTTCTAGGGCTATATAGTGCCCTGATATTTATTCAATGCCTATATTATACAGTATTTACAGGCGTTTGACCAGAGTTTTATCAAAAAAAATTAAAATTCATCACTTTGCTATAAAATTAAATATTTTTTTGTGTATTATTGATATAAAATGCGGTAAAATACAAGTGAATATCACATGTTACCAGTCATTGCTAGCCGACATTTCTAAAAATTCCGCACGAGTGATTAAAACCTGACGTGGCTTTGTTCCTTCGTATGGACCTATTATTCGGCGTTCCTCCATTTGGTCTATAATACGCGCGGCGCGTTGATAACCTATTTTAAATCTGCGCTGAAGCATGGCTACCGAGGCCTGTGAATTTTCTATTGCCATTTCAATAGCTTTAGGCAGTAACTCATCCGCATTTCCGCGATTATCTTCTGGGTCGTCATAATGTTGAGATTCATTGATATTTTCTATCTGCTCTATAATTTCTTCGTCATATGTCACGTCATGTTGGCCTTTGACGTATTCCACAACACGCTCGACATCATTGTCGGATACAAAGTTTCCCTGAATACGTGTTGGTTTCGCAGCTCCGTACGGATAGTAAAGCATGTCGCCTTTGCCCAAAAGCTTTTCGGCACCCTGTGAGTCAAGTATGGTTCTGCTATCAATTTGCGAGGATACGGCAAAAGGATATACGGGATGGTACATTTGCCTTAATAACTCCAGTTATAACATCGAC
>JALQSN010000522.1:0-35961 GCA_023690525.1 Holotrichia oblita | reverse complement strand
AATTTCTTTCGGATTAATTCATCTTTTAAGGATAACTTAAAAATTTATTATTAAGATTTTAATTTTAAAAAATAAGTTTATGCGAGTTTCTACGCTAAACTTAAGTTATTATGCTTGAAATTAGTTTAGTAATTTCATCTTTAAGCCAGTTCTCTTTACCGCCGAGCTTGCAATTATATTATCTATTCCTACATTTAAATTTTGCGATATACTCTGCAAATTATTTTTTAATTCCTGCTTAGATAATTTATCGGATTTTGTGGCAATTATATTGAAAGGTATTGTGTAGTGATATAAAAAGTTTAGAAACAGTTTATCGTCTTCGGTTGGGTTGTGGCGGCTATCTACAAGCATAAAAACTCTTTTCAGATTTTTTTCTTCCAAAAGATAGGCTTCAATTAATTTCCCCCATTTTTCCTTTTCGGTTTTTTCAACCTTTGCGTAGCCATAACCCAGTAAATCGGTTAAAACAAAATCTTTAAAATCAAAATAATTAATAAGCCTTGTTCTTCCCGGCGTATTGGAAGTTCTTGCCAGCTTAGAGTTGTTTGAAAGCATATTAATAAAACTGGATTTACCGACATTTGATTTGCCGCACACAGCAATCTGCGGCAATTGAGATTTTAAAAAACCCTCTATTGCCGCAGCTGATTTTACAAATTCCGCATTTTTGATAATCATAACTAACCTTGCGATACCTACCTAATAGCCGATTACACCGTTCTTAATGAATTTTTAAACACGCCGTTTATATCGTCAATCAAGATAAAATCAAGTTTGTTTAGAACATTTTTAGGTAAATCCGCCATATCTTTTTCGTTGTCTTTCGGAATAATAACTTTTTTAATACCGGCACGCAGGGCTGCAAGCGATTTTTCTTTAAGCCCGCCTATCGGCAATACTTTTCCCCTAAGCGTTATTTCGCCTGTCATCGCCGTATCATGATGCACAGCCCTACCGGACAAAGCGGATAAAATAGCGGTAGCTATCGTTATACCCGCACTCGGACCGTCTTTAGGAATAGCGCCTTCAGGTATATGAATATGAATGTCATTTTCTGAAAAAACTTTCGGGTCGATATCCCACTCCTCCGCGCGGGAACGTATCAAAGATAAAGCTGTCTTAGCCGATTCTTTCATAACGTCCCCAAGTTGCCCAGTAAGGTTTATTTCTCCTTTTCCTCTCATAAGACTCACTTCTATAGTTAAAGTGGTTCCCCCTACACTGGTCCAAGCTAAACCCGTTGCCGCGCCTACCTCGTCGTAAGATAACATAGCGTCCTGGGTAAATTTAGCTGTTCCAAGATATTCGTTAAGGTCGATTAAAGTGATTTTAAACTTATCATTCTGTTCGCCGTTGACAAGTTTCATGGCTATTCTTCTGCAAATTTTGGCTATTTCGCGCTCTAAATTTCTAACGCCCGATTCTCTTGTGTATAAGGTTATAATGCCCCTTATCGTAGCGTCATTTATATCTAAACTTGTCTTCTTTAAACCGTTGGATAGCTTTTGTTTAGGAATTAAATACTGCTTTGCTATTTGAACCTTTTCGTCTTCGGTGTAACCTGTTAAATTAATAATTTCCATTCTATCTAACAAAGGCGCCGGAATAGTATCCGTTGAATTTGCCGTAGTTATAAACATAACCTTAGATAAATTGTACGGTATCTCTAAGAAGTGGTCCCTAAAAGCGAAGTTTTGTTCCGGGTCCAAAACCTCAAGCATTGCGCTTGCGGGGTCTCCCCTCAAATCGGAAGACATTTTATCAATTTCATCAAGTAAAAACACAGGGTTTACACTTCCGGCATTTTTCATCTGATATAAAATTCTGCCGGGAATAGCACCGATATATGTTTTTCTGTGTCCGCGGATTTCCGCCTCGTCGCGAACCCCGCCCAAACTCATACGCACAAATTTTCTATCCAGCGCTCTTGCAATAGATTTACAGATGGAAGTTTTGCCAACTCCCGGAGGCCCTACAAAACATAAAATAGGTCCTTTTAAACTTTTAGTTAGCTGTAAAACCGCAAGGTATTCTAAGATGCGCTCTTTTGCCTTTTCCATTCCATAATGGTCTTCATCTAGAATTTCTTCAGCTCTTTTTAAATCATTATTATCAACCGTTTCATTTTTCCACGGCAATTCGCAAACCCAATCTAAATAATTTCTTATAATTGTAGCCTCGGGAGAAGATGATGGCATTTTTTGCAGACGCGAAACTTCCTTTAACGCCTTTTCTTTGCTATCGTCATCTAAACCCAGATTCTTTATTTTTTCTCTTAATTCTTCTATCTCATCGGCATTATCTCCAAGTTCTTCGGAAATAGCTTTCATTTGCTCACGCAAATAATATTCCTTCTGGTTTTGGTCAATCGACTTTTTAACCTTTGCGCTTATTTTTTTATCGATTTTTAATAATTCAATTTCCGATGTCAATAGAACACACAGCTGTTCTAATCTTTTTTCGGTATCTCTCTCCATCAAAAGGTTTAACTTATCTTTCTCTTTTTGTATAACATTAGCCGCTAAGATATCGCAAAAGGTGTTCGCGTCTTCTTCGGCAAAAAGAGCGTTCAAAGTTTCCGATGGAAGTTTGTTATCAATTTTGGAAAAATCGGTTAACATTGCGGTTATTTTTCGCCGATAAACCTCGCAGCTTTGCGTAATGGGCGTAAACGGTCTTACCGCTAAAACATCAACCTCAAAATATTTATCGCTTTTAACATATTTAATTATTTCAGCCCTATAAATGCCTTGTATTAAAACACGGATACTTTCCGCCGATAATTTGATAACCTGCTTTATTTTAGCTACGGTTCCTATATTGTAAACATCGTTAAAAGAAGGTTCCAAAGTGTTGGAACTTCTTTGAGAAACCAAAAAAACATTGCCGGAACTTTCCATTGCGGCATTTAGAGCGGCAAGCGACTTATCTCTTCCGATGTCAAAATGGACAGTCATTTCAGGGAAAATTACAAGCCCCCTCAGCGCTATCATCGGTAGAGTTTCAATTTTTGTTCCTTGCATTTCGTGTGTCATCTAGTGCCTCCGCAAGTATATTATACCCCAGTCTATAAAAAAAAGCAAGAGTAAATTTTATTTGTAATTAGCAAAAAATTAATCCGCGCTATTATTTTACAAAAAAACAATCCTTATTATTGTTTTATAGTTGATATAAATTATACCGATTTTAAAAATATCATCTAATATACGGATATATAAGTAAATCGAGTAACTCATTGTTTTTAAGTTGCTGCGCCATTTTTGCTATGGTATAATTAAACAAAGTGTTCTAAGCGGTAATGGATAATGTAATAATTACTAATAATATCCAGCGGCATTTGAGCATTAAAAAATCGGTATATAAGGAATTAATTATGAAGTACTATATTATTAACGCATTTACAACCGAACAATTTAAAGGAAATCCGGCAGGCGTCTGCATTTTGGATAAATTTATCAACGAAGACATAATGCAAAAAATCGCCGCAGAAAACAACCTTTCGGAAACCGCATTTGTAACAAGAAACGGCACAAGTTTTGATATCCGTTGGTTTACGCCTAAAACGGAAGTTAAACTATGCGGACACGCAACCTTAGCCGCCGCGTTTGTAATCAAAAACTTTTACGACAAAAAATCCGATGCTTTTGAATTTAACACCTTATCGGGAAAAATTCCTGTTACACATGATAACGGTATGTATAACCTTAATTTGCCGGCGTTTGTGGCAAAAAAAATAGCCGTTGAACAAAATATGTCTAAGGCAATCGGCGGCGTATATGTTGTGGAAGCTTTGGCATATGAACGAAATTTACTTTTAAGGCTGGAATACGAAGAAGCGGTTAAACGGGTTAAACCAAACAGAGAATTGCTGGAAGGATTAAACTACGATACCATAAACGTAACAGCAAAGGGCGATAATTTTGATGTTGTTTCGAGGTGTTTCTGCCCGAAACTAGGCGTTTTAGAGGACCCTGTTACCGGAAGCACTCACTGCATAATTATTCCCTACTGGCTGGAAAAACTCCATAAGGATTATGTAGTCGCTTATCAGGCTTCCGAACGCGGCGGTACTTTATATTGCCGAAACCTTAATAACCGTGTTATAGTTGGCGGAAAAGCTGTATTATATGCCGAAGGTAGTATAAACATATAGTTAACGCACAATGTTCAATGTTTAACACAATGTTGTCAATATTTAATAATTAAGCCGCTGAGAATTGAGCGTTGTTGCGTTGTGCATTAAAAGTATCTTTGAGCAACGATTAGTAGTTATACTTATTTCGATACATTTCAAAATACTTTAAAATTTTTTAACATAGCTTAATGTTTCCGGAAACGGTATTTCCTCTATACTAAAGCCGTCTTCGGAATATTTTTTTATCCAATTACGGACATTGCCTTCTCCTGCATTATAAGCCGCGGCGACCAACATTTTATCGTTATCAAATATCTTATTTAAATAAGATATATACCAAATACCGTATCTTAAATTTGTTTCCGCATCAAAAAGGTCTATGTTTTCCGCATCCTCGCCCAACTTTAACGCTATATACTTTGCGGTTGCAGGCATAATCTGCATTAAACCTTGCGCCCCTTTTTTTGATACGCACTTTTCGTTAAAATTGCTTTCCGCCTTAATAGTTGCGTAAACAAAATTTACGTCCGCCTCGTATTTACAGCAATATTTATTTATTAAGTTTTCGTAAATTATCGGCGTTTCGTATTCTTTTACAAAAGAGATTAATCCGAATAAAACTACCGCCAAAAATCCTAAAACAGAAATTGAAATTGTTAATATTATAAAAATACGTTTCATTTATATACCCATACTATTAATACTAATTTAAATGAAAAAATAGTATTAAAAAGGACAGGCTAAATTTATCACAAGGTTTTTAAAGCGTTTAATACCTGAATTTTTAAATCTTCCACCCTTCCTTCATTGTATAGTATATTATCCGCCAATTTGTTCCTTTCTATTTCCGGAAGTTGATTTTTTATAATATTCCTTATTTCTTCCAACTTTAAATTATCTCTTTTTTGCGCGCGGATAATTCTTATGTTTTTGTTTGCCGAAACCGTCCAAACTTTATAAAAACGTTTTTGCATGTTGGTTTCAAATAATAAAGGGACTAAAACAAAAATAACGCTATCATCTAAACTTTGAATTTCTTTATCTAGTTCTTTAAATATTATCGGATGTGTAATAGAATTTAAACGTTTTGCTAAATTTTTATCATTGAAAACAAAAGCACCGAGCTTTTTTCTATCTATTTCATCAAATTCATTTAGAAATTCTTTTCCGAATTCTTTTATAATAGCGTTGTAGCAAAGCCCGCCTTTTTTATTTAGTTTTCTTGTTATTTCATCGGCGTCTATAACAAAATAGCCTTCGGATTTTAAAATTTCCCCAACCAAACTTTTGCCGCTTGCAATTCCGCCGGTTATACCCACTATCTTTTTATCATTATTTTGCGTCATACCAGCTTTCCCCTTTTTCAATATTAACGGTTAACGGAACGCTTAATTTAACGGCGTTTTCCATACAATTTTTTAAAATTTCTTCCACATCTAAAACTTCGGTTTTGAAAGCGTCTACAATAAGTTCGTCGTGTACGGTTAAAATTAATTTGGATTTAAGGTTTTTATTCTTTAGTTTTTCAAATACGTTGACCATAGCGATTTTTAAAATATCGGCAGCCGTTCCTTGCAACGGCATATTCATCGCAACCCGTTCGGAAAAAGACCTTAAATTATAGTTGCTGGAATTTATATCCTTAATGTTTCGGATTCTGTTAAACATCGTCTTGGCGAACCCTGTTTTTTTAGAAAATTGTATGCTATTATCCATAAATTCTTTTACTCCGGTGTATGTTTCAAAGAATTTTTTAATATAGCTTTTTGCTACACTAACAGGAATTTGTAATTGCTTAGCTAAACCAAAATCGCTTATCCCGTATATTATGCCAAAATTAACAGCCTTAGCGGCGCGGCGCATATTCTTATCAACCTTTTCAACCGGCACGCCAAAAACTTCGGAAGCGGTAAGCGTATGGATATCAATTTCGCTGTTAAAAGCGCTTATCAACTTTTCGTCGTTGGATAGATGCGCTAAAAGCCTTAATTCGATTTGCGAATAATCGGCGGCGATTAAAACCCTATCTTTAGAACGCGGTATAAAAAGTTTGCGGATTTCGCGCCCTTCTTCATCACGTATGGGAATATTCTGTAAATTCGGTTCAGTACTGGAAATCCGCCCCGTAGCGGTTAGTGTCTGTTTAAAAATCGTGTGCACTAAAAATGTTTCTTTTTCGGCTACAGCTCTTAAGCCTTCGATGTATGTGGCGTATAGTTTAAAAATCTGGCGGTATTTAATTATCTTTTCAATAATTTTGTGTTCACCGATTAAACTTTCTAAAACTTCAATGTCGGTGCTTAACGCTGTTTTTCCCTTTGTCTTTTTGCCGGAATCTAAATTTAATTTTTCAAACAAAATATGTGCCAGTTGTTTTGGCGAATTGATGTTGAATTGTTCACCCGCTAAATTATGAATTTCTTCGGTTAATCCGTCTAAAATTTTACGGTATTTTAAAGAAAATTCGTTGAGGACTTTTTCGTCTATTTTAAAACCCTCTTGCTCCATGTCAAATAAAATTTCAGAGAGTTTTAATTCGGTTTTGTATAAATCAACGGCGTTTAGTTTTTCTAAAATTTCACCGTATATTTTTTTTAAGTAAAATAAGCCGCTTGCTAAAGATTCTAAATCCAAGCCCTCTTCAAAAATTAAATCGCTTAAATTATCGCGTCCTGTTTCGCCGGTTAAATACTTCATTATGCAAACATCGTCTAAAACGCCGTTTAATAAAATACCGTATGGCTTTAAAAAATATTGTATTGCCTTAGCGTCAAACACCGTTTTTTTAATGCTTCCATCTTCCAAAACAGGTTTTAAAACATTTAAAGCATTAAAAAGATTCAAGGCATCCGAAAAAAAAGTATCGGAAATATTAACTACATATTCTGAATCCGTATTAAAACTTATATTGATTTTATTAAGCGAAAATACTAAACCAACCGCTTTTGTCTTGATAGTTTTTACTAATTCTATCAACTCATTTTCATTTTCAACCACTAAAATCTTGGGTTTATTAAAATTAGCTGCAGGCTTTTTTTCTTCTTTAAAAAGCTCGGGTTTAGCTAAAATGGATTTAAATTTATATTTACTGAAAATTGAATAAGTTTTTTCGTTAAACGGAAAATCGTAGCGCAAATCGTTGATATTAACTTTTTCACAAATATTACCGTTAGTTTCAATAGTAGCTAATTTTTGCGATAAATAAGCGGATTCTTTCCCTAAATTTAAATTTTCTTTTTGCTTTCCCGTAATTTCATCTATATTATTATAAAGGTTATCCAAGCTTTTATATTTTTGTATTAACGCTAACGCAGTCTTTTCCCCTATTCCTGAAACTCCCGGTATATTATCGGAAGCATCGCCCAACAGCGCTTTATAATCCACAACTTGCTTAGGTTCCAAGCCGAATTCATCAAGTAAAACTTTTTCGTCCACTTTTAAAATTTCAGTAATACCCTTTTTTGTTAGGAGTACGTTTATATTTTGGTCTATCAATTGGAGCATATCTCTATCGGCGGTTAATATAGAAGTTTGAACGCCGTATTTTTTGGAAATTGTCCCTATAATATCGTCCGCTTCTAAGCCTTTACATTCAAAAGTTTTAATATTCATGCAATTTAAAACTTCCTTTAAAATAGGAAGCTGGCTTGCCAGTTCGTTTGGCATTCCTTTTCTATTAGCTTTATATTCGCCGTATATTTCGTGCCGGAAAGTTTTATCCTTTAAATCAAAAGCTGTTGCAATATATTTAGGCTTATAATCGTTGATAAGCTTTACCAGCATATTAATAAATCCGTAAACGGCATTGGTGTAAACACCGTCCACGGATAAAACCGGCATTGAATAAAATGCCCTGTTTATTAAACTGTTTCCGTCAATTAATATTAAATCCGCCATTTTAATCCTTTTATTAATGTTATCAAAAAAATCTAAAAAAGTCAAAGAAACCCAATCTAAAAAAAATTACGGTTTTTTGCAAGATATGATATAATTAAATGCGTTAGATAAATACAAATTTTTCAAAGGAGTTAAGTTTATGAATAGTCTGTTAAAAAAATCTCTTGCGGAATTTATGGGTACGGCAATATTTGTATTCTTCGGCTGCGGCAGCCTGATTGTGGCAGGCTACGCAACGGGCATTATTGCTGTGTCTTTGGCATTCGGGCTTGTTTTAATTGCAATGGCTTATTCAATCGGCAAAATAAGCGGCTGCCATATTAATCCCGCCGTATCTTTAGCTATGCTTATATCTAAAAAAATGTCGGTTAAAGAATTCACCGCCTATATTGCCGCACAATTTTTAGGCGCTATTGTGGGCACAGTTGTTCTTTTTACTATATTAAGAGGTATATCCCCTGCATTTACAGGAGGAGCGGTTAATAGAATTGCAATCGGCAGCATCGAGGGCTATATTGATGTCGGCAACTATTTTTCAAGTATTGCGCTTGAAATTATTTTAACGTTTGTTTTTATTTATACCACACTTACCGTTACCGCAAAAAAAGATTCTAAATTTGCGGGCGTTATAACCGGCGCTGCATTAATGCTTGTACATTTAATAGGTGTTCCTCTAACGGGCACATCGGTTAACCCTGCAAGAAGCTTTGGACCCGCTTTAATGACATGGTTATTCGGCGGCGGAACTACTGCTCTATCGGAACTTTGGATATTTATAATCGCGCCCTTAGCGGGCGGAGCTTTAGCTGCACTGGTTTATCAGACTTTTAATAAAAACAAAAAGCAGGCAATTGCCGACGACCCGTTTGAAGAAAAACAAGCTAAAGAAAACTAATTTAAAATAATATATAAAAATCGACTGTAAATTTTTAATTACGGTCGATTTTCTTATTGCTAAAAAAATTGTATTAGTACCAAGTCCCTTCTTTTCTTAATAGTTTTTCCAATTCTTTATCGTTATTTTCAAAATTTACAAACGGAACAAATAATTGTTCTAAATCATTATGATAGGAATTAACCTGTAAAAGTTTTTTATAGCAATGTGTTAAGATATTTTCTATAAACGAAAAATCGTACAAAACAGCAGAATTATCGGTTAAGTTTTTATTAAACATGTTATCAACGTTTAAAACTTCGGAATCCTTTAAAACTGTTCTATCCAAAAAGCTTGTTGAGTATATTAAAAATTCCAAATTTTTTATGTAAATGCCTATGGGCAAGTTTGGCTGAAAGTTGTTGCTAAAGGTAATACAGTCGTAGCCGGCACTTATTAAGTAATCTAAAACCTCTTTTAAAAATTTTGAATTTATGCTTAAAAATCCGTTTTTAACGCATAACGATTTTTTGTATTTAACGGTTTTTAAAAAGCTTTTATAGTTATTTAACGTAAAGGCGGAAATAAATACCCTTTCTAATTTCCCCAAACCGGATTTTGGCTTAAACATGTTTTTAACCGTATTTAGATTTTTATAGTACTTAACTTTATTTAACGCTGTTTCAAAGTTATCATTTATATCCGAATAAAACCAATATGCGCTATTTAAATAATTTTGAACGCTCTTGTTTAAGCCGTTCTTAGCATTTTGCAGGTTCTTTGTTTCGTCAAAAATATCTCTATCAATATTTTCTATACTCATTCCTAAGTTTATAATCTCATCAAATGCGCCGTAGCTATAGGTATCTACAACATGCGGCGCGGTTCCGTCGATAATGGCTAAACCTAAATCGTTAACCCATATGGCATCTAAACTTTCCGGCGAATTGGCGCAATAAAACCTATCGACACTATGCCCCATTTCTTCAAAGCATACTGCCGCTTTTTTTATAAACGTGCTTTTACCCACGCCCGAACCGCCCTTAAGTATATAACGGCGGTTGCCTTTTTTGAAATCGACAATCTCGTTAAAATAATTTATAAACCCAACGGGAGTTAATGCACCTAAAAAATAGTCACCCATATCACTTTCCTATGCCGTCTATTAAACTACATATAACCGGCTGTATCTGTTTTCTATCTATTGCAAGTTCTAAGGTTCTGGCTACTTTATCAAAATCGACTACCAAAGAGTTCGGTTTTTTCTGGCTGTCGTCCTGTAAAAACGGCGCGACAAAAACACACTTTTTATTGTATAGCTTAGCCAAGTTGTTAAAACTCGTCGATAACCCGTCGTTTGTGGAAACGCATACAACTATCGGTCGCTCGTTTCTTAAATGTGCTTTAAAAGCCATTGTTACGGGAGTATCGGTAATTCCGTTTGCTATCTTTCCTAAAGTATTTCCGGTGCAAGGCAAAATCATGAAAGCATCCAGCATAGCTTTAGGACCTATAGGTTCGGCGCCTTCAATACTAGTTATCGATTCTTTACCGCATATGTTTTCGACGACAAGTTTAAATTCGTCCTTATCAAAAAATCTTGTCGATATATTCTGTACGTTAAATGAAAGTATCGGTATTAATTCATAATCCAGTTTTATAAGTTCTTTTAATACTTCCAGCGTTTTATCAAAGCTGCAAAAAGAACCGGTTATGCCTATGCCAATTTTTAATTTTTCCATTTGTTTTCCTCTTTTAATTTTGCATTTGCTTTTTTTAAATTTTAAATCTTATTGAATATTGCGTTGTATAATATTTCAAAAGCGGTTAGCGGACAATATTCCGACGGCAGCGCTAAAAATTGTTTTGCATAGATTCCCAGTTTATCCGCATAGTCAAAATCAACGCCCCCCTTATTCGATGCTATATCGAAAATAAAACAGTTTCTGTCTAATCTATCAATCTTATCTTTATCCAATATCAAATCAGGAATTGTATTTACTATAACGTTAAAATTCTTAATATTTTTAGCAATTTCGTTTTTAGTGATATAATTTATATTGAGGCACTGAAGAATATTGATGTTTTTTTCCGTTGTGACATATACGGTTGTGGAACACAAATTTTTAAAAACTTCCGCTAGCGCTTTTCCGCATCTTCCAAAACCCAATATTAATAATTTGGTCTCTTTGAGGCTAAACGGCGTGTTTTTAATAACCAAGCTTAAAACACCCTCTGCCGTTAATACCGCATTTTGACATGCAAAACTTTCATTATCTTGTAAATTAAAAAAGGCGATATTTTTATCGTTTTCTATCGCCTTAAAAAAACAATAAACTTTAGATTCAGGATTAAGATTTTCCGTATCGTTAAGTTTAATCTTTGGCGACAATATGTAAAAACATCGGGCATCTTTTTCAATTTCGTCACCATAATTAACAACTTTTTTGCCTTCGGATTTAAGCCGGTTTTTTATAAGAACCGTCCTTGTATCGGTGTTATCCACAACATATGTAAAATCCTGCATAAGAACCTCTATACATTCAGAGTATGAAAGATTTAGGCTAATTGTTAACGAAAAAACCGTTAAATCAAAAAAGAAAAACGAGTAACAAAATAATTGCGACCGCATTTAAATTAAATATATATTTGATTTTTTACGAAATAAATCTAATGGTACTTACCTTTCTAAGCGCAGCATAAACAGGGATTGTAAGCGTTAAATTAATTAAAACTACAATCGGCTGAAAGGCAATTCTCGGCATTATTGCATTAGGTGTCGGGTAAATTAAGGTATTCCACCAAGTTTGAAAAAAGCCTTCACCTTTTAAGTATGTCACCCCTTCCAATGCAAATTGAAATTGAAGCCCGATAGTATTTATACTAAGAGTGCAAATTATTAAAGCTATTAATGCTCCTATAATTAATTTAACGGAATAATGACCTTTTTTATTAAAAAATACAAATCCCATTATGGCGCCCATTAGAGCGTTCCCCAGCGTAATTATGGGATTAGGCACCCCTCCATTGCTACTCCATAAATGTCCTAAAACATCGCCTATTGCGCCCGTTGCAAAGCCGCCCAAAGGTCCTAACATGGCTCCCGCCAGACATACGGGAATATACAAAAAAGAAATTTTTGAGCCGGGCAAAGTTATGGAAAACCGCTTTAATAAAACGGCAACGGAAATAAAAATTGCGATATAAACAATCTTTTGTGTAGGCTTAAGCTTTAAAAAAGCCGCCGCCTTTTTTTCTTTTTCAACAGGCAACGGCTTATCTATTTCTTCCGAAATAATTAAAGGCGCAATTTCCTGTTGAATGATTTTTTCATTATCATTCAATGTCGGGCATCTCCTTTATTCAAAATTATATATTTTACATAAAATTTTGGTTTATAGTTTTATTATATTACAAAATAAATTAAATGTAAACGGATTTACTTAGTTTAATATAATTAATCATAACATAACTTACAACAATTCTTTATATCGTTTTATATATGCCAATTTCCATAAAGTTGTTAGTATCATATATGCGGCAATTATTCCTACTAACCAGCCAAAATAAGTAAGACCAGGCGACGCCATTTTTAAGCTTTCCCCAACTATAGTAAACGGAATAACCGTGCCTATGGCGATAGCTAAAGTTGTAAAGCCGATAACCGGTCATGATGCCCTGCTTTTAATAAACGGTATTTTCGGAGTTCGTATCATATGAATGACCAGCGTCTGCGACCACAACGATTCAATAAACCATCCTGCCTGGAATATCGCAATAAAACGGATTTGGTCAACCGTAAGCCCTGCCACCGGATCTATAACGCCAAATTTTGAACCCACAGCGTTAGGACAAATTACAAAGAATAATAACAAATACGTTGCAATATCAAATATCGAACTTGTAGGTCCTATCCACAGCATAAACCTTCGTATTGATTAAGCATCCCACTTTCTTGGAATTCTTATATAATCGGAATCGACATTATCCCATGGAATAGAGATACAAGATATATCGTAGATTAAATTAAGTACAAGTATTTGTGTCGGCAGCATCGGTATAAACGGCAAAAAGATACTCGCAAATAAAACGGCAAACATATTGCCAAAGTTGGAACTGGCAGTCATTTTAATGTATTTTATTATATTGGCAAAAGTTTTTCTGCCCTCTATAACGCCGCGCTCTAAAACCATAAGGTCTTTTTCTAACAAGATTATATCGGCGGATTCTTTAGCGATATCCACCGCAGTATCAACAGAAATGCCAACGTCCGCTTCACGCATAGCGGAAGCATCGTTTATTCCGTCGCCCATAAACCCGACTACATGCCCGTTCTTTCTAAGAGCATGGACAATTTTAACCTTTTGCTGCGGGCTTAATTTTGCGAAAACCGTGGTGCTTTCCACCGCTTTAGATAGCTCTTCTTCTGTCATACTTTCAATATCGGTACCTAAAAGAATACTATCCACATCTAAACCAACTTGCTTACAAATAGATTGCGTAACGTTCGCGCCGTCGCCCGTTAAAACCTTTACCGAAACGCCGAACGTTTTTAAAGCTTTGATGGCGCCGGCGGAAGTTTTCTTCGGAGGGTCCAAAAACGCTAAATAGCCAAGCAGTACCATTTCCGATTCGTCCTTAACGGAAAATGTTTCCACGGAAGAAGGGTTGGTTTTTTGCGCGATAGCTAAAACGCGCATACCCTCGTCGCTTATGTTATCAACGGTTGCCATAATTTTTTCTTTGATCGCATCCGTCAATGTTTCAACTTTACCTTGATATTCCGCAAAAGCACAAACACTTAGCATTTCTTCAACCGCGCCTTTGGTTATAAGCTGGGTTTTTCCGTTACCGTCCTTAATAACAACGCTCATTCTGCGGCGGTTAAAATCGAAAGGGTATTTCGTCAACTTTTATATATTTGGAAGTTAAATCCCCCATATTTTTATCTTTAATGTGGTTTAGTATAGCAATATCCATAAGATTTTTTAAGCCGGTTTGATAATAGCTATTCAAAAACGCATGCCGTAAAATCCTGTCGTCCGGTTCACCGTTTATATTTAAGTATCTTTCTAAAACAACTTTATCCTGTGTTATTGTCCCGGTTTTATCGGTACATAAAACATCCATCGAACCAAAATTTTGA
This sequence comes from Holotrichia oblita, assembly GCA_023690525.1. NCBI lineage: Eukaryota > Metazoa > Arthropoda > Insecta > Coleoptera > Scarabaeidae > Holotrichia > Holotrichia oblita. The sequence goes on along the minus strand of JALQSN010000522.1, from coordinate 21,906 downwards.
ATAGAATTAAGGTTTTTAATAATGGTCTTTTGTTTTGCCATTTTAGTGGCGCCCTTAGCTAAATTGGTTGTTACTATCATAGGCAGCATTTCCGGCGTTAAACCTACGGCAATAGAAAGACCGAACATTAAAGCGCTTAACCAATCTTTTTGCCTCAAACCCACAACTAAAAACACAACCGGCACCATTATGAGCATAAAACCGATAAGTAATAACGAAACGGAACGCACGCCTTTTTCAAAACTGGTCATAACCTTTTTTTCCGTTAAGGTTTTTGCAATTGAACCGAAACTTGTGCTGTCACCTGTTGCAACGGCAACACATGTCGCGCTTCCGCTGACAACGTTGCTTCCCATAAAAGCTAAGTTGTTTAGTTCTAATGGATTGGAATGTGAAAAAGTTTGAACGGCGCCAATTTTTTCTAACGGGTGGCTTTCGCCGGTTAAAGATGATTGACTTACGAACAAATCTTTAGAAGTTAGTATGCGGACATCCGCGGGAACCATGTCGCCCGCCGCTAAATATACGATATCACCCGCAACAACTTCCGATAGAGGTATCTCAATTTTTTCCGAAACATACACATCTTCTTCAGGTTTTTCTTCGCCGTCCTCGTATTCTTCCAATCTTTGACGCTGAACACAGGTTGTTACGTTTATCATAGCTTTTAGTTCTTCGGCGGCTTTACCGGACCTTGTTTCCTGAACAAAGCGTAATATGCCGCTTAGTATAACCATAACTAAAACTATTATAGCGGAGGTGGGATTGGGTTCATCGGCACCGGCAAAAACAACATCGGTTAAAAGCGATATAACTGCCAAAATAATCAGAACGATAGTAAACGGATTGATAAAAGATGTAACAAACCTTTTGAATACCGATGCAGGCTTATTACCGGAAACCGCATTAGCGCCGTACAAATCCCGCATTTCTTCTACTTTCGTTTCATTAAAGCCTTTTAAAGTATTGCCGTATTCGGCAACCACTTCCGCTCCGTTATTCTTTGCCGCGCTAATCAATCTTTCGTTTGCTTCATTTCTTAGAATTTGATTTTGCGTTAATTTCTTTTTCATATTCCACCTCCTTAGCAAAAATCCCTTGCCAAACAATGACAAGGGGTATTATAATCTTGCGATTTAATCCTATTTATATGCCATCGTTCAAGCTTTAGCTCAAAAGGGCAATGAAGTTGCGTTAGACTAAGCCTTAATTTCGACCATAGCCTGCTGGTATTCTCATAATGTCTCCATTATTACGCGGCAGCAACCCGTATCCCTTCAGTAGCCTCACCTACCGAATTTAAATTATATTATTAGTATATGAATTTAAAAAAAATTTGTCAAGTAAAAAAACCCTTCCCCGCCACAAAAAAAATCGCAAATTTATTTTTAATCGGACAATTTATAGCATCCTAGTAACTAATAGAAAATGCACTTTATTATTTAAAATCGCCTTTTTTTAACATCTACTAGTTTATAAACATCATCCAAGTCTTCATCGTTTAAAACTCTAAAATGAATCCAGCCGCCGTTTTCTCCGCAAGGATATCTGTCTTTCCATAATTCTTTTGCTTTATCTGATAATTTCGGTTTTATATCTTCAAGTTTTTTAACCTTACTATACCCTATTTGGAATGGTTACGGTAAAAGCTGCGTTTTCAAAAAAGCGTAACATAGATGTGTTGATTTATGAGTATATTTATATCCCCAGCCATAATTATTGCCGAACGGAAAACGAAGCTCTTTTACAAGTTGATAATGCGTTTCTAAATACTCTTCCAGTTTAATTAACCTTAAAAAACTTATTTCGCCTAAATAAGTTTTTATATCTTTTAAATCCGGTATATTGTTTTTATTAAGCATTCGTTCGTACATAATTTCCCTGCAAGCAGTGTGCAATTTGATATGCAATTTGATTAGTAGAGTGCTTTATTAAATTGTTGATAAAATAAGTATAAGTAAATTATGTATTGTAAGTTGTATTCAATTAATTACTTCATTGAACCGTCCAATTACTTACTTCATTGAACCGCCGCAGCCGTCGCAACGTCCTTTTGATCTTGGATTTTTATATCCGCAATAAGGACAATTTTTAAATCTTGCGGCGTCCGTAGCGTCCGCCACTTTGGTGATTATGTTCCCTGCAAAATTCGGTATACCGGTTGACGCAGCCTTGGAAACGGCTTTTACGCCGTCTATAATAAAACTAACAACCACCATAATAATTGAAGCGATAGTTAAAAATATGCCGGGAACCAGTAGAGCTAAAAAGAAACTCAAATCATTTAAAACTGCACCTATTATTATAAGCGCGATTCCTATTCCTAATAAAACAAAACCGGTTATCCTCACTTTCGTTGTAGCTTTCATTATGTACTCCTTATCGATTTAACAACATATATAAATTTTCTTGCTCCCATAAGCCTGTTGATGTTACTAAAAATTTATTATTGTGCTGTACTTGATATTATAAATATACTGTATTTTTTATCTGGCAACAAGCGGTTAAATCCGCTTTGTTGCCAGTTTACGCCGCTTAAGCATAATCATATTGTTAACGGAAATTATACCTTGAATAATTCAAGTTTACTTTTTAACAGTCTTTTTATTTGTTCCCGTATTATCTTTTACGGGTATAAAAACAAGCTTTCCATCGGCAAAATCTACCGCCACATTATCGCCAAATTTTATGTTGCCCTTTAAAATTTCCTCACTTAAACGGTCTTCAACTTCACGTTGTATGACCCTTCTTAACGGACGCGCGCCGTACTCGGCGTCAAAGCCTTCTTTTATAATGTGCGCTTTAGCACTTTCAACAAAGTTAATTTTTATATCTTTATCGTTAAGGCGCTTTTCTAAATTTTTCAGCATAACGTCACAAATTTTGGAAATATCATCTTTAGATAATTCGTGGAATACTATAATCTCATCTATCCTGTTAATAAATTCCGGACGGAATTCTTTCTTCAAAACTTCTAATAATTTGCTTTTCATATTATCATAATTTTTTTCTTCCGTCCTGTCATCAAAGCCCAACCTGGTAGCTTTTTTTATTTCGGTTGCCCCCGCGTTGGATGTCATTATAATAATAGTGTTTTTAAAACTTACCGCCCTTCCTTTGTTATCGGTTAATTTGCCGTCTTCTAAAATTTGCAAAAACATGTTAAAAACATCGGGATGAGCTTTTTCAATTTCATCAAAAAGCACAACCGAATATGGCTTTCTCCGGATTTTTTCTGTGAGTTGTCCGCTCTCGTCGTAGCCGATATATCCCGGAGGCGACCCTATTAATTTACTCACGGAGTGCTTTTCCATAAATTCCGACATATCGACTCGTATCATTAAATTCTCGTCGCCGAACATAGCTTCTGCTAAAGCGCGTCCAAGCTCTGTCTTACCAACGCCGGTAGGTCCTACAAATATAAATGAACCAATAGGGCGTTTCGGGTCTTTTAGACCTGCTCTAGCCCGTCTGATAGCCTTTGCTACCGCACTTACCGCTTCATCCTGCCCAATTACACGTTTGTGGAGAACATTTTCCAGATTCATTAATTTCGCACTTTCCGCTTCGGTTAATTTAACAACGGGAATGGAAGTCCATTGCGAAACTATCTTTGCAACGTCTTCTTCCTTAATGGAAGTTTTTTCTTTCCCTTTTTCGGTTTTCCAATCACGCTTATTACTTTCTATAAATTCCGTAACCTTAGAAATTTTATCGCGGATTTTTGCGGCGGCTTCAAAATCTTCGTTGGCTGCCGCAGCCTTTTTTCCTGCTCTAATTTTGATAATTCCGCTTCTTTTTCTTTTATTGCTTCCGGAGTTTTATAGGAATCTAAGCGCGCCCTTGAGCATCCCTCATCAATAAGGTCAATAGCTTTATCCGGTAAAAACCTATCCGCGATGTATCTATCAGATAATTCCGCAGCCGCTAAAATTGCGGAATCGGTGATGGTAATTTTATGATGTGCTTCGTATCTGTCGCGCAAGCCTTTCAAAATTAAAATGGTGTCTTCAACACTTGGGGGTTCAACCATAACCGGTTGGAAGCGCCTTTCAAGCGCGGCATCTTTCTCAATGTATTTTCTGTATTCATCGATTGTGGTAGCCCCTATTGTTTGAAGTTCGCCGCGCGCTAACAGCGGCTTTAAAATATCCGCCGCGTCCAGCTTTCCTTCGGTGGAAGAACCGGCGCCGATAATGTTGTGAATCTCGTCAATAAAAATAATTATATTGCCGGCTTTTTGGATTGAGGCTATGGCGTCCTTTAGCCTTTCTTCAAAATCGCCCCGGAATTTTGTACCAGCAAGCAGCCCCGCAATGTCTAAAGAAAAAACTATTTTTCCTTTTAACAATTCCGGAACGGTGCCGCTTTCAATAGCTATGGCTAAACCTTCAACTATAGCGGATTTACCCACGCCGGGCTCGCCTATTAAAATCGGGTTGTTTTTAGTACGCCTCGATAGTATTTGTATAATCCTGTCAATTTCCTGCGTGCGTCCTATAACCGGGTCAAGTTTTCCGTCGCGCGCTTTTTTAGATAAATCTACACCGAACTTGAAAGCTTTTCCATAGTTTCATTTTCATGCGTTTCCGGCTTTGAATAATCGTTTTCCGGAACAAACCCTGTCGGAGCCGTTTTATTAATTTTCGTTTCAACTATAACAAGTTTTTTCTTTAATTGGTTTATATCAACACCCATGTCCATAAGCATGGCTACAGCGGCACTTTCCTCGTCCATTATAACCGCTAAAAGAATATGCTCCGTACCTACAAAACCCTGATGAGTTTCGATAGACAGCCATATTGCGGTTTCAAACATTCTCTTTGTGCGCGGTGTAAACCCTTTAATATCGTAATCCGGGTCTGCGGATTCTTTAATATAATGCAGGAATTTATCCGCCGTAACGCCGAAATCCCGCAGGATTTTTTGCGCAACGCATTCGGTACACAAAATTCCGTATAGAATATGTTCCGTACCTATATAACTTATTTTGTGTTGAGCGGCAACATCTTTTGCTTTATTAACCGCTTTACTTACACTTTCTGTAAATTTATCAAAATACATTTTTTCCTCCTTCGGCTATATTTGGCATTTATTAATTTGTAATTAGCACATTGTAATATTAATTGCAATCCAAATTTGTAATTTGTGATTTGTAATTTGTAATAGCCACCCCGCCCTTCGAGCACCCCTCGAGAGGGGAATTATTAGTTAAGGTATTTACATTTGTAATTTGCACTATGATTTAAAATTAATGTTATCCAAAAAATTTGTAATTTGTAATTTGTACACTGTGTAATTTGTACATTGTAATTCGTAATTTATTAAGATATTGATTTTAACGCTTTTGCCACAAACTCCGCTCTGTATATATCACGCTCTTCCGATGTCAATTGTTTTCCGGCGGCGAGCATAATATTTGCCGGCTGCACTTTAACGATGATTTCTTCTAAAGGCTCGGGATATCTAAATTTTAATAAGCCTGTAACATAACCCAATTTAACATCGGAAAATAGTTTCATAAATTCCTGCGAATCAATTTTTACCGCATTGGTTAAAATTCCATATGCGCGCCTTACCCTGTCTTTTAAATCTAACAAATTGTTATCAAGCATATTTTGCCGGACGGTTTGCTCCGCCTCGCAAATTTTTAAAACGGTGGCCTCGACATGTCGCAAAATATCTGTTTCGCTTAAACCTGTGGAAACTTGATTGCTTACCTGAAACATACAACCTTCGCCCTCGCTGCCTTCGCCGTAAACTCCCCTTATGGTTATACGTTCTCTGGCTACGGAGTGAATAATGGGCTCTATTTTTTTATCAACGGTTAGCGCCGGTAAAAAGCACATAACCGATGCCCTCATTCCCGTTCCTATGTTTGTCGGACACGCCGTTAAAAAACCTAAATCTTTATCAAAAGAAAAACTTAACCTTGCGGATAGCCTGTCGTCTAAAGAATTAACTGTTTTGAATGCCTCAAATAAATTTAAACCTTTATAAATACATTGTAGCCTTAAATGGTCTTCTTCATTAAGCATAACGCTTATTGTTTTATCGGTAGAAATTATTGCGGCACCCGACATCGGGTTTTCAATTAAATCTTTACTGATTAAATGCTGCTCTTTTAGCGAATGTGCCTCAACACTTGAGATAATATCCATATTGTAAATATTGAAATTACCCATCTTAGATAATTCGGTATAAACGGGTTTGATAATTTTTTTTAAATTTTCATTATCGCCTTTCATCGGGAATTTTAATCCTTCGATATTTCGCGCTAACCGCACTCTCGAAGTTAAGACGATATTATTAATATTTTTTTCCAAATTCGCTAAACCTTTTTCCCAACATGTTTATAATCGCCCTGAAAGCGCTTGATAAATGTTTCAATTAAATCTTTAAATTCGGTATAACAATTTCGGCAGCCGACATAGCCGGTATTTAAAAACTCAGAAGCCTTAGTTCCGCAATTTTTGCAAATTCTTTCCTCTTCTAAATCCTCTAAAGTTAAAAACGGCAAAAAATCCCAATCCATATAATCGGCGTTAAATACGCCCTCTTGTTTCGCGCATAAATCGCATAACAAAAGCTGAACTTTGGCGCCGAATTTTTTAATTTCAATCTGCACATTCGCTTCGTTTTTATTGCATTTTTGACACTTCATTAAATCATCTCCAAAATCCGGCTTATTATTTAACTAAACTTTTAAGTCTTTTGATTGATTTAGTTGAATTTTTTAAGATATTGTCGTAATTTTCGCCTATATTATAGTTTCCGTTTTCGTAAAGAATTTTGCCTTGGCACATCGTTAATTTAACATCGGAAGATTTTGCCGCATAAACTAAATTACTCAATAGGTTATTATGCGGGTGCATATGCACGCCGTCTATACCTACCCTGATTAAATCGGCACTGTATCCCGGTTTTATTAAGCCTGAATTTTTTAAGCCCAATGCCTTTGCCCCGTTTACTGTTGCCATTTTTATAGCATCTATAGCTTTAACCGATTTTGCGTTGTACATTAAACTTTTTTGTAAAGTTACGCTTAAATACATTTCCCTAAACATATCCAAGCTGTTATTACTTGCCGCGCCGTCAGTGCCTAAAGCTACGTTAACGTTGTTTTTAAGCATAGTATATACCGGCGAAATTCCGCTCGCTAATTTTAGATTACTGCAAGGGTTATGAACAACATTCACATTTTTTTGCGCCAATAAAGCTATATCGTCTTTATCTAAATGCACGCAGTGCGCAAAAACAGCGCCGTTATCAAAAAAGCCTAATTTGTGAAAATACTGTATTGGGGTTAAATCGTTATGCCGCGTAGTACATTCCCCAACCTCGGTTAAAGTTTCCGAAATATGGTATAAAGCGGCGCTTTATATTTATAGCTTAAATCCACCATTAAATTTAATAGTTTTTCAGAACAAGTGTATTCCGCGTGGCAACCCAACATATATGTCGAATTTTTTGAATAATTGCGGTATTTTAAAAACCGCTCTTCTTCTCTTTCGATTTCTTTTTCAGTATTCCCGTTTTGGTCCGATGTGCCGCCTATGCAAACGCACCTTGTTCCCGCCTTTTCATTTGCGGAAATAACAGCTTCGGGCATAAGATACATATCGGCAAAAGTTGTTATACCGCCCCTGACATATTCCGCGTTAAGCAAGCATAACCCCATTATAAATATCTTCGTTTTCCATATTTTTTTCTAACGGAAAAATATTATCAAACAACCATTCCTGAAGCGGAATATCGTCGGCTATTCCTCTAAAAAGCGTCATCGCCGAATGTGCGTGCGCATTTATAAAAGAGGGCATTAAAATATCGCCGTTAAAATCAATTTCTCTATCAAACTTTTCAATAGTTTTATCATCAAATAAAACCTTATCGATTAAACCGCCTTTTACGATAACAGTGCAGTTTTCTTTTAACGTTTCATTTTTAATATCTATTAAACTGGCGTTTTTTAGCTTGATATTCATAAGTTCCCTATTTTTTTAAGACGGTCTTTAAAAATTCCAAATAGCCTGCCTTTAAGTTTTCATCTCTTAATCCATATTCTGTTGTGGCTTTTAGAAAACCTAATTTATCGCCGATGTCGTATCTTGTTCCTTGAAACTCATAGGCATACATTTTTAAATCTTTTGCCATGCGGCACATAGCATCCGTAAGCTGGATTTCGCCTCCCTTACCTTTTTCTTGCGTTTCTAAATACTTAAAAATCTCCGGCGTTAATATAGACCTTCCTAAAGATGCCAAATCCGATAGCGCCTTATCTAATTCCGGCTTTTCTATAATATCTTCAATTTCGTAGAGCCTATCTTTCTGGTTTTTATATTTAACCGCGCCGTACTTATTGATATTTTTATGTTCTACAAACTGGCAGCCGATTATACTTTTATCGCATCTATAATATTCGTCAACTAATTGTTTTAAACAAGGCTTATCATTATTGTAAACAAGGTCATCGGCGTATAAAACCGCAAAAGGTTCGTCGCCTATGTAATCTCTTGCGCATAAAATCGCATGCCCTAACCCTAAGGGTTTATCCTGAATAACATAAGTTATTTTCGCAAAGTTTTCTATATCGGAAAGCATTTTAAGCCATTCCGTTTTTCCGTTTTTTAATAAGGTTGCGTTTAATTCTTCGTTCTTAGAAAAATATTCTTTTATCGCCCCGTTGTTTTCATTTGTTATCATTACAATTTCTTTTATTCCGGATAAAGAAATTTCTTCCACTATGTAATGCAAAGCCGGTCTGTCAACAATCGTTAATAATCCTTTAGGTATGGATTTTGTCGCAGGTAAAAATCTGGTGCCCAACCCCGCCGCGGGTATAACCGCTTTAGAAATTTGTTTCATTAAAATCCCCTTAATTTAAGTATTGTATAATTTATATAATACATAACTATTATATTACAAACACATTAATTAATCAATTATTCTTTAGAGTTTTTTATAATCTAGGAATTAACTGCTCCGCATAAGCTACGCAGGCGTTCGCTCTGCACAAAGCCTCGCTCGGCTTGCGCAAAGCGGCAAAAACTTTAGTCTTGACATTTTGCAGTAATTTCGCTGATTACACAAAAACGGAAGCCGCTTTTGTATTTTTATGGTAAAATGGTAATTATGAAAAGCATACTGCATTGCGACCTTAACAATTTTTTTGCAAGCGTCGAATGTATTTTAAATCCTAAATTAAAAGATTTTCCCGTTGCGGTTTGCGGAGACCCCGAAAAGCGGCATGGCATTGTTTTAGCCAAAAATAATATCGCTAAATCATTCGGCATTAAAACGGCGGAAACAATTTTTTCCGCAAAGAAAAAATGCCCCGATTTAATATGCGTTCCCCCGCATTACGATAAATACTTAGATTACAGCGAATGTGTAAAAAAAATTTACTATAATTATACCGATATGGTGGAGCCTTTCGGCATTGACGAATGCTGGCTGGATGTTACAGGCAGCTTAAAACTTTTTGAAAGCGCGGAAAAAATTGCCGAAGCTATACTAAAGGAAGTTAAACTAAATACAGGGCTTACTGTTTCAATCGGAGTTAGTTTTACAAAAGTTTTTGCTAAATTAGGTAGCGATTTAAAAAAACCGGACGCGGTAACCGTAATAACAAAAGAAAATTATAAGGAGAAAATCCATAGCCTGCCCGCTAAAGAGCTATTTATGATAGGTAAGCACACCGCAGAAAAACTTGCGCTATTAAACATTAACACAATCGGCGAACTTGCAAACGCACCGGTGGAATTATTAACGCAGCATTTTGGCATAAACGGCAAACGGATGAAGGACGACGCTAACGGAATTGAATCCGAAACAGTCAGAAGAATGCAGGATATCCGGACGATTAAGAGCATAGGACACGGTGTTACCACCAGTAAAGATGTTACATCGGAAAAGGACGCTAAAACAGTTTTATTCCATTTAAGCGAACTTACGGCAACAAGGCTTAGAAAATACGGTTTTAAAGGCTCCTGTGTCGCAATTTCTTTAAGGGATAATAAGCTTTTTACTTTTACAAGGCAAATTTCAACTGCAGATTATTTTAATACCGCCTTAGAAATATTTAAATTAGCGCTTGAACTAATTAAGATAAATTACAATTTTGAAACTATGCCGCCGCTTAGAACTATATCCTTAAGCGTTACCAATTTAAAGCCGCTAGCCGAAGCCGAACAGCTAAGTATGTTTACAGAGCAGGACATAGAAAAAAATGCCGTTTTAGAAAACAGCATTGATAAAATCCGCCATAAACACGGCTACAACATCATAAAGAGGGGTTTATTAATAGAAAATTCTTTTATAACAGACCGCCACAGCGGCGAAGACGATTTTTTGCCGTTCAAAAGGTAAACAAAATTAAACAACAAAATAATATTAGACGCATTAATTCAAATGCGTATTTTTTTATTCTACTTAAGCCTTTCTTAAAACTTTATCCATGGGTTTCCCTTTTGCTAATTCATCAATAAGCTTATCCAGCATGCGCATCTTTTTCATAAGCGGATCCTCTATTTCTTCAACCCTATATCCACAAATCGCGCCGGTTATTAAATGAGCATTTTCATTCAATTTCGGAAAATTCTCAAAAAATTCGCCGACACAAACTTCTTTTGCAATTATTTCTTTCAAGGAATTTTCGTTGTGACCGGTAAGCCAATAAATCACGGTATCAAGTTCACTTTGAGTTCTGCCCTTTTTCTCCACTTTATTGATATACATCAAATAAATTTTTGAAAAGCTCATCTTTAAAACGCTGTCAATTCTGCTCATTTTTTCCTCACAGTCAAGCTTGCGCCAACTAATTCGTTTTGCAACCAAGTATTCGTACTGATTTTATAATTGAGTAATTACCTTTCCATTACAGTTACTCTTACCGTATCCCCTGCCTGCTTTCCGATTTTAGCGCGAATACTTTTAAGAATACCTATAACATAGCAAGTTGAACCATCGGCGTTTTTTACGCCCATATTAACAACACTTCCGTCATAGGGTTCGCCGTCAAAGGTTGCATGAATAAACGCCTGCCTTTTTTAAATTCCGCCTTTACATCGTATGGAAACGGCACATATGCGCCGCCGCTTGAGCCTGAAGACATAATTACCGCATCGTATTCGTATTTTTTATTCATTTTCCCCCGTTGCAACAGCTACCCGCCATTTTGTTATATACGCTATCAATTCGTAGTTAATTTTGTCATACGGAAACTGCATCGTCCTTTTTGATAAACTTATCCTTACCAATTTAATCCGCTAGCCGAAGAACGGCTAAGTATGTTTACTAAGTAAGACAGAAAAAATGCTATTTAGAAAACAGCATTGATAAAATCCGCCTTAAACACGGCTACAACAGCATAAAGAGAGGTTTGTTAATAAAATTCTTTTATAACAGACCAACATAACGGCGAAGATGATTTTTTGCCGTTTAAAAGACAAGGCAAATATATGCAAACTATCTTTTATTATAATTACTCTTACTATATCCCTTGCCATTGCAATGCTACTTTAAAGCATTCGTAGTTTAACTTAGTTTTAAAATATCAAACAACTCATCCATAATGTGATAATCGTATGAAATAGTGTCGACATTTTGACGCATTTGTTCAAAATCCAACGATGGGTTAAGAGCAAGATTCTTTTTCGCTTGAATATCACGAAGCTTTGCCAAACCTTCAAAGGTAGTTATGCAAGCGTGCTGGCGAGCTATTTCGTTTTGCCTACCCTTTGTGCGCTTATCGGTAAGCGTATCGGAAACATCATTTAACGGTAGCTTTGTCCACCCGTTTGTCAAGTGGAATGCATTCCAACGCTGGTGTTCAAGCCGTGCTAAATTATTGCGTGCGGTATCTATAATAAGATTGGCTGAGTCTTTTTTAATAGTTTCGTAAAAATGCTTTTGTGCACTAGCACTATAATCAGGATTAGAGGGCGAAAAAACACTTTTGTCATAACGTTGGAAATATTGCTGTTTTGTTATTTGTTCCCCTGAGGTTAAATCCACAACTTTTCCTTCTTTGTTCAGAGTAAGCCCTAAAAGATTAAGTTTAACCTCGATACTCATTGCGGAATAACGATTTGATTCACGCTTAAAATTAGATAGCAAATTCCAGTGATTACAAATGCTGAACTCTTTCTTTTCCTCATCATTCATCTGTGCAATATTTGCATAGCTGTTAGCAATTGCGATCGCCTTTTTATCTAATTTTTCGTTTGCTATATAATCAAGAGTTAGCACCTCATTATCCGCACCGTAGCAAACTATGGGTTCAAGTTTTGCGTTGCTCGCATTAATAATCTTGTCGCTGTTTAAAATTGAATTTTCCTTAATTTTGACAAACATCTTAACACGATTACGGTTGTAAAGCACCGATCCGTTTTCTTTGTCTTTATATTCGCACAGTTTTTGCCTAAGCTCCAGCGCCGTTTCCATCGCCAGCCTATCATCTCCTATTGAAATGTAAACAACGGAAAAATCGTTTGAACGCACTTCTTTGATAATGCGGTCATAAAATTTGACCGACAAAACGTTGGACTCCTCAAAATCTATGTTGTAATTTTCATTCGGATGAGGAAAATATATCATTTTATCCTCTAAAGCAAGACGGCCTTTATATATGCCGGATGAGTTGTTAAAAAATTGCAATTCGCTTTCTTTAATATTCTTATCTAAAATCAAAGCGCGATAGTCGCAACCCAAAATTTGCCCGTTACAAATGGACTTATTTAATAAATGTGAATTTGTAGACCCAAAACCTATAAAAATATTGGATATTTTGTATGAATTTGCAGTGCTTAGAAACTCGTCGCTTAAGTGTCATTGACAGCCGGCTGTACTTTCTTGTTAAGCCGAGCTTTTGTTGTGTTGATAAAGCCCGACGGAATCAACTTGGTAATTGGATACTCGTCCAAAAATTTTCGGGCACGCAATTCATGGATATTGAAAAATTTGATTCGCCCGAACGCATTTTCTACAAAATCAAAATGCTCTGCGCGTTCTAAGTTGCGGTACATAATATTTACGGACAGCTTAATTTTATTCAAAATCTCCAGCCGCTCATGTGTTAGCTTGCCATCCTTTAGCAATTTTATATCCAGTTTATTAGTAAAATAATCCGTATATAATTTGGCAACGCTTAGGTTGATTTGCTCTTTATTTGACATAGAAATAACTATCGTCTCTTTTTTTGTCTTAAAGCCGCAAGCCTTCTTAAGTGCCTTAGAGAGCGGCAAGCCGCAAATATATTTTATCCCTTTATTTATTAAACATTTTTTTAGCTCGTGACTGCTCTTCTCATCCATGCTTTCATTAGGCACGACAACAACCGTAGATTTGCGTTCTCTTTTAGATAAACCCTTTAAGAGTATATCGGTCTCCATACCACCGTAAATTAAAATTATTTTTTTGCTAAATCTAAGAAAAAATAGCTTAATCGCATTTATGATTCCGTTAAAGAACGTATTTACGACTGCAAGAACCGCCCCGGCATTGCACCAAAATAACACAGCGATATAAATATAAGATATGCGATGTTATCCTGCGCTAATTTTGTAATACTTGAGGTGTCAACGTTAACCGTAAACATTCTAAACGATGAAATTATGCTATGCACGATTGCCAACGGTAATTTTTCTGTTCCATTATACAGGATTCCGATTAAATGCAAAACAGTACCAAGCAAAAAAAAAAAAGTAAAATATGCAGCATATAAAAAGTTCGTCTTTTTGGTGCCGCGCTGAAAAATGATATAGCTAACAAACGCAATTAAAAATATTGATAAAACACTAATAATATTCTCAAGCATAGTTTATACCCGTTTTTTTTTTGAAGCTATACGACTTTGGACGCTGCAAATATTCATATTGTGCCTCCAAAAATTGCTCTATCTAATACTAATTTGCAAAAGTAAATGTCATTCCCGATTATCTGTTCATCATCTAGTCCGTCCATTTCACAAGATACACAACCCAATTCTTCTTTAAAATTTTTATTACTGAGAGTTTTGTTACCGAAAGCATTGTTAATAAGAGAATAGGAACTGTAATTAACATTGACGCAATTTTCATCTAAAACCTTACTTGCGCTTTTTTTAGCAAAGGCTTCATAATTCATTTTTGCCAAACAATCAAAGCCCTGTTCGGTTAATGCCTTATCCAAAATATTGCTAGAACCTTGAAAACGCGGATTTATCTCCATAACGTATAACTTGCCGCTTTTATCAAAAAGCGCATCGACTCCGCAAATTCCTCTATATCCTTTGCGTTGCAATACCTCACCCAATTCTTTGGCTTTATTGTAAAATTCGGCTTTTTTACTTTCCTCAAGTGCCCTAAATGAAAGATAATCCCCGCCCTTATAGAGCAAGCAATGGTTTTCAAGTTCGATTATTTGTACAGATGCCGGCAATACGCAGATATAATTATCATAAATAATTAAATGAACATTAACCGGTATATTATCTTCCTTGTATTTTGAAACGATAAATCTAGTGGCATAAGCATTTGTGAGATAAAATTAAATCTATATTGCTCTTAGATATAAAAAAAGTCCCGCTCCCGCCATTTGAAACCTCTTTCTGAAAAACTAACGGTACACCGAACTTTACAAAAAAACTTTCGAGCAATTCTCTCGTCAATTTATCTGATTCTATTATACAAGCCTCAACTATATTGATTAGACTTGAATATTCATTTCTAAAGATAATTTTACTCTCGATACTTTTTATCAACTCAAAATCATTTACGCATAAAAAATGCTCTTTAAAGCGCTCAAGCCCGCTAATTTCAATTATCCAATAAGGATCATAAAACATAAACATGCTTGCAGGCTCTTCCTTGACTTGTTTTTCGATTTGCTCACATATAAAATTATCTCTGAGTTCACTCGGAACATTATTGCTTATCCGATACCGGCTGGTTTTACACAGCGATATATTATGGTTTAAATTATCGCCATACAATGTAATCGAGCCTGAAAAAAATTACCGGCATATCTTATATCGGATTGACGCGATCCGACCCAAATAATTTTATTCGTCTTCGTCGTCATACTCTTCCTTTTTTCCTATCCCTACGTAATCTATATCGCAATACCAAAAATGGTCGTCCATAAACTTTTGATAAAGCTGTGCAACATTTTTTTTCATTCTTATTCCCGCTGTGGGATTTGTCGGAATCGGAACTTTCTTTCCATCGTTTTCTAAATAACAAGCATTTATTCTCCAATCAAATGTGTCGTGGAACAATGCTTCCTTTAAAGATCTTTTCATGCCCGTGGTTTGCTTTATATCCGTTTTAATTTTCACCTTACTAAAACCGGCTTTACGTAGCAATCGGAATATTTTGCGTCCGAATTTTCTATCTGCGCTTGCAACATCGTATGTATCAGTATGATTTTCAAAAGCAGACTCTTAACCCTGACCTTCAACTTTATCGTCGGTATCATCGTATGCCATTTTGCCGCCGTCGTCCGAACCCTTAACAATTATATATCCGTCTTCATTTAAAAGAGCATATAGCCTATGTAATACAGCCAGAGGATCATTTAAATAATGTAAAACCATGGAGCAATAAATTATGTCAAATTTTGCAATTCTATTTTTCTTCATGATGCCGTCTATCTTAAAATCAAAATTATCGGATTCAAGATCAAGAGCTTCATAAATAAATTTGTCGGTTGTTATATCTAATTCGGAATTTGCAATATCGATTCTCTTTGCATTTTTATCAATTCCTAAAACACGCGCAAAATTATCGCCTTGAAATAATTTTTTGCCTGAAGCAACCGGAATGCAACCGATGTCAAGTACATTCAATTTGCAATTGGTATCTTTTGCGGTAAATTTTTTCAAAACCTCGTCAACAACCGATTTGTCAAACTCATAAGTGTTTGTTGCCTGCGCTACAAGCCGTTTATATTCCTCGTCATTCGCTGAATCAATAATTTTATATTCACTACTCATTTCAAAGGTTTTAAATTCTTTTGCTCTTTTTTTAAGCTCTTCTATGCAAAACTCATCCTCTCGGTTGAAATCCAACGAATAGCTCTGTTGATCCAAGATGGCATTAATTTCAGAATTTATTTCCGCCTTTTGAGGCAAGGTAATGCCCTGCCTAGAAAGAATTGGCATTATAGAAATTTTTCCTTGCTTTTCAAGCTCAAGAGCAAGTTTAATTTCCTGCGCAACCCAATCGTCCTCCTTGGTTTTTGCGCGCCTTATGAGTTCAGAATATAAATCCGGTGTTATCAACAAAATAAAATTTGAGCTGTTTTTGAGATTGTTTTCTAATATATCAGGAAACTTTCCTATTTGCTTGATATTCAAATCTAAAAAAACATCAAGCTCTAGCTCCTCAAAATATGCTTTAAGCATTTTTGCATAAAGCAATCCGTCACTCCGCCGATAGCTAATAAAAACATCGTGATAAGTATTACCCTCATAGCTATATTTGTTATTTGAA
Organism: Holotrichia oblita; assembly: GCA_023690525.1. NCBI lineage: Eukaryota > Metazoa > Arthropoda > Insecta > Coleoptera > Scarabaeidae > Holotrichia > Holotrichia oblita. The sequence continues at coordinate 5,434 of JALQSN010000522.1, read as the reverse complement.
TCGCTGTTCATACAATTCTCCGCTTTTATCTTATTGTTTTATAAAGGTCAAACTCAGTGCCCCTTATGCTTGTCTTTTTATCGGTTTTATTTATCTTTTTAGGGTCCTCTGCGCTATTATAAACAACAGTCATCGTGGATATGGATTCATCTCCGCCTGTATCTATTTTTCCTTTTTCATCACGGCAGTTGTCAAACACGCAATCAGTGAATTTTACCGCATCAAAACCCTTGCAATTTTTAAAGTTTGATTTAGAAAAAATAACATTGCAAAATTCCGAGTTAGTAAAGTTTACATTCTCAAAATTTATATCCTCAAAAATACAGTTTTGAAACAATGTATTCGAAAAGTTTGCTCCAAGAACCTCAGTTCCGCGGAAAATTGATTTTTGAATTAACGCAGAAATAATGTTTGCATTGTTTAGTTGAGCGCCACTAAATTCCGTTGCATATAAACGGGCTTGAGATAACGTAAGCCTGTTCATTTGCGATTGCTGAAAGGCAGTACCTATAATTGCCGCATAGGTTAAATCACAGTTGTTCAAAAATGCCCATCTTATTAAACAATTAAAAAATTTAGCGGTTTTAAAGTCAGCATTATCAAAACGGGATTTATCCAAAACAATATTGACAAAGGCGGCGCCGTTTCCGATTGTTCCGGTGAAATTAACGCCTTGCATATCCCTGCCCTGGTTATCAAGCCTTTTTTCCTCATCAATAAAATCAAACTTGCTTTTTCCTCTTCTTCCGCCGTTCTTTAAAATATAATTCAAGTATGGTTTTTTATAATATTCTACCTGTTCGTCATTTTGCAATAATCTGATAAAAATTGTGCCCAGCGCTAACGCTCCGCTTAGATTAACGTTGCTTAAGTTGCAGTCAATCAGCACTGATTGAATAAAATTGGATTTAGCTAAGGAAGCTCCGGTAAAATCAACGTTGAAAAATTCTGATTTTGAAAAATCGGTAGCGGCACAGCTTGCTTGCGTTAAATCGGTATAATAAAACTGTGAATTGTTTAAATCCGCCTTATCCAAGGTTGCGCTGGAAAAATCTATATGGTTGAGGTCGGCATTCGGCATTACCGCACCCACAGATTGGCTTTTGAAATCCGCTCTTGTAAAACTCAATTCGCCGCTGTTTTTAATGCGTTCCTCTTTATATTCGCTGTTTTCGTATTTCTCTGCAATAAGCAGCATTTTTCTAAAGGCGGGGCTGATGACCTTAGCGTTATGAATAATATTAAAGTCAGTCAACAGTGATTTTAATTCATTAAACGGAACATCCATCACAGTTGTATCGGTTGCGGAATAGTCACTGAAAAGGGTAATTTTATTATCATCGTCCGCAACTGTCGTGGTCTTTAGAAACAGTGATTTATTATCCTGCTTTATATCAAGCTTAGATAAAAAACTCTGCCTAATCTTTGCGCCGTTATAATAATCGTCAATAACATCCTGCTCCTTTTTGATTCTTTCCAAGATGTCATCCATTTGTCTTTTTTTGTTTTTCAGTTTATCCTTTATTGCAAGCAACTCTTCAAAGCCGCCTAGCTTTTCAAGGGCGATTTTTATGTCATCCTTCCATTCACTCAATTCAGCCTTTCCGATTAATGTACTGATGTTGTTTATATCTTCTTCTCCTTGCGCGTCCATTCGCGAAGATCGAAGCAAGACCGAGTTTAACTGGCAATCCTGCAAATTTGAATTTTTAAAATCAACGCCTATGAGGTTTGCGTAATTAAAATTTGCCCTCTAAAGTCACTATTGCTGGCATCGGACGAAGTAAAATCACAAATTGAAAGATCATAATCTCTCCAAACACTGTTAGTCAAATTTGAAAAACGTACGGTAGCATTGATATAACTTCCGCCGGAAAAGTCGCTGTGATTAAAATCGGCATTGCTTAATATGGAATGCGGGGAGTTTAGTTTATCTACCTTAGAATACGTCATAAAGTATTTTAAAAGCGATTGGCGTAATGCTTCGGATAACAAAACTATCTCATCGATTCTCTTACGTGAACCTACAATTTTCTTTATGCCGTCAATTTCAGTTGATAGAGCAAACTTTAAATAGTTGTCCAATTTTCTATAGACTATGAACATTTTGTTGATATAATCTCTGGCATAATTCTTATAATCTAAAAGCTTTTTTCTTAAATATTCGACATCTTTACCTTGCAGCTCATTTAAGACATTTGCCCTTAAGTTTGTTCCTTTTCTCAAATTGCAGTGCTTGACCACTTTTGAAGAATAAATTAAAAATCTGCGTTTTTATCAAGTCAATTATTTTATTTCTGTCTTGAATATTTGTGTTTCTAAAATCATGGACATCTACGTGAAGCCAAATAAAAGCGGCCTTTACCGCATCAATATTATCAAATGTGTCTACAACAATATCATCGATATTGTTTTGGCAAATTTTACGGATAGCGGATATGAAAAAATGCAACTGCTTGCTTAAAACAAACATTGCTCTGTTATAATATTCTATATCAGACGTATTGTCATCAACCTTTTTTATTTTGTTTAAGCTGTTTTTATAATGTTTATCTTCTTCGACCGCACAATATAAGGTATTCTCAAACGAAAAAGGCATTTCTAGAAAGAAACTTAAATCATCCTTCTTCAATTTGGCGCGCTCTAGACAGTCTTTTTCTTGCCTCTCGCCTTCTTGACGATAAACATCAAACAACTGGCTCAACTCCTCGTGAAAACCGACTAAAGAATGCTGCTTTTCATTCAATGTTCACTTGCTCGTCATTTTTTTGTCCGATATCCATAATTTTCTCCAATTAAACTACTTAATGTAAAAATAAGGTAATGACAACGTGTTGTTTTGACAATACACACATTCGGGCCCAAGCTTTAATCCATATTCTTCACAGATTTTCTCGGCTTCAAAATAAATATCAATAATATATTTCAACGGCGGAGGCACTAAATCAACCAAAGGCGTTTCGGGCAATGGTCTAAATACGGATATAAACGGCTGAATCCCACGTTCTGCCAACATCCTAATGCCTTTAATTAAGCTCTTTTTGGGCTCCAACCCCAAAAGCACCATTGAACGAACATTGCCGACTTCATCAAGCCCCGGCAAGCCTGTGGCATAATCAAGTACTCTTAAATACTTATTTCGGTCAATTAAACCTTTGCCCGGCATATATTTTTTTGCCAACTGCTGGTCAAATATTTCTATGTTGCAACCTAATTCATCCAAACCTGCTTTACTCATTTTTTCGATTTGCTCGAAATCGTAAGGCAAAACCATTGCATAAATACGCCTATCCCTGTTGTCATTATCACGGATAATATCAATTATTTTAAGTATCTTTTCTTTTGCAAGCTCGTCCTCGGCAGATTGACCTCCGATTAGGAAATGCCTTACCCTTCCATACTGTTCCTCAGGATAAGTCTTATCAAAATTTTTAATATAATCAACGATAACCTCTTCAATATCTTCCATCGGAATGTCGCCGCAAGACATTTGAATATCGCAAAATTTGCATTCCTGCTTTGCAAACTTGTATACACATCTATTGGTAATATGTATCGGAACCCTATCCGTAGAAAGGTAAGCTATTTCGCTGTACGGAATATCGTGCGCCTTCGTTCTCTTATGCGAAAACGGATCGATGGGATATATCAGCATATCAGAAAAAGTCATCTGTGTATCATAATAAAAGAGTGCTTTAATCCTTTTACCGTTGGATTCCACATGCTTTATGGTGAACGGTGAAAGTTTGGCAAATTTAATTGCCGCGCGGCGCATTCACAACTAAATAATTATTCTTGTCTCCGTTAGTCAATCCTGGGATAACATCATAAAGCTTGATATCTACCGAATTATTGTTGCCGGGGCGAATACCGCCGCTTTTAATCATCTCTTTTGTAACACTATCGCTCAAAACTACGCCGTAGACCATCAATGCCGTTTTAAAATAAATTAGTGTATTATTTGCAATATAATTCTTTATGTTTAAGCGAACTTCCTTTAATGGTTCGCTAATGTTTTCATGGATAAATAACGTGCCTTCCTCATTAATCCATGAGATATTCGTATCAAATGTCAACTTGAACAGCTGTGCTAAATTAGTATTAGGTGCAACCTTGTTTGTATAACCGTCGAATTCGGCGGATTCAGCATGTTCTTCGTTTTTATAGATGTTTAAAATATGATTAGGATGGTCTAATGTGTCGTTAAAAATATAGGCATAATTTGAATAGTTGACTTTTAATGTCTGTAGTTTCTTGTCTTCATTGCTAGGTTTAGAAATTTCAGGAGAAAGCATCCGCATATTGATCTGCTGAATAGTACGCATATTATTAGCTTTTAGCGCCTTGTTGATTAAATAAGTAGATGCCTGGAATCTATTGTTAACCTCTATTATTTGAACTTTGTCCTCATATATAATCGCATCAATGCCGCAAACGCCGCGATACCCTTTCTCCTGAAGTACCTTGCATATTTTTAATGAATCCTGCTCAAATGATTTCTTTATTTTTTCATCAATACTGCGATATGCAATAAAATCTGCACCTCTGTACAACAACCTATCCAAATCAAATTTCATTATTTGAATTGACCCGGGAGTTAAAGGATATCGTCTTTATATATTATCGCATGAATATTAACCAAACATTGTTTTCGCAATATTTCGAAAACAAATATTCCGCGTCTTTATCTAAATATTCATCAATTCTTTCGCGCGTTTTAGGGTCTGAGTCCAAAACAAATGTCCCGCTGCCGCCGCTCGCTATCGAGGCTTGAAAAATAAAGCGCGTTTTATTGTCACGCTCCGTTCCAAAATCCCAATGAACAAATCGCATATATCCGCATACGTTGAATTGACCTTTAACGCGTTTCTTGTATCTATAAATTGAACTGTACCGTTTAATGCTTTTTATATATCATTATGGAAATATGTTTTCTTGTTTAAATTGATCATCAGTTCTTCGTCATTCAAACAAATGAACCTGCTGCGATTCTTTATAAAGAAACCTCTAAAATCCTTACGTCTGCTGATAAACGTAAAAGCATTGCCGTTATACAAATAAAACTTGGAGTTCGGTCCAGTTGATAATTTTTTCTATCTCCTCTTTCATAAATACATCGGATGCCGCATTAGAATTCGGGTTATTACAATCGATTCTGTTAATGCTGTTAGAATCACATTGCAATATTTATATAGCCTGCTTCCTTTGTGCTTGAACCGAATGTAGTTATAGAGCCTGCAAACAAATGCTTGCATTCCAAAATCTCGAACTCTCCAGATTGCCCAATAAATACTTTCCTTTACGTTACTCATCTCTTACCTCTTTTGTTTTGATAAACAATATTGTCTTCGGCTGCATGGCTCCCGAACTTCATTGACTTGTTCGCTAAAGCCACACAATACCCACTACACCTTGAATGAATTATAGCATAAAT
>JALQSN010000521.1:0-35973 GCA_023690525.1 Holotrichia oblita | reverse complement strand
AAAATTCTGTCCGTGCGATTCCTGATTGCCTTTTGTTACAGAAACATTGTACATATCAATAGTTTCTTTACCGAGCATTTTAGAAATTTCTTCAAGAGTTGTTTTTTCCTTTCCCCCTAAAAACAGGGTAGTGTCCATATTGCCGATAATAGTGTCCATATTGTCCTTGTAAATAGCTTTTAATTGTGATTGAGCTTGTAAAATAACGCAAGCGGAAATCTCACGGCTTCGGATTGTAGCGATTAACTTTTCAAAATTCGGTATCATGCCGATGTTTGAAAATTCGTCCAAAAGGCAACGGACGTGGACGGGAAGCCGCCCGCCGAAATCGTTGTCGGCACGGTCACATAGTAGGTTGAATAATTGCGAATACATGAGGGCAACGATAAAATTGAAACTGCTGTCGGTATCGGAAATTATGACAAACAGCGCGGATTTTTGAGTATCAACCGTTTCTTTACCCGTTTTAGTGTCGATTTTCTTAAAGCCGCCGAGCGTGTCGAGTTCAAGTTCGTCAACGCTCATCATGTTCCGTACTTCGGCAATGTCGAACGGCGCAAGCCGCGCACCGCATGAAATAAGTATGCTTTTCGCGGTTTTTCCCGCCGCTAACTTATATTTTTTATATTGCCGTACAGCAAAATGTTGAGGTTCGCGTTCTTCGAGGGCTTCAAACGTGAAATCCACGGCATTTTTAAAGTTTTCGTTATCTTCGCGGACTTCCATTTTGTTAAGCATTTCAACGAGGGTGTTCATATTTTGCTCATCGGGCGGGGCTTCGTACCATATATACCCGATAAGAGCCTGATACAAAAGCTGTTCGGCTTTCTGCCAAAAATCATCTCCGCTTTTACCGTCCCCCTTTGTATTCGATATTAAAGCCGTAACAAACTTTAATATATCTTTTTCTGAACGAATATAAGCAAACGGGTTATACTTCATAGACTTTTTGAAATCTATCGTATTGAGTATTTTTACCTTATAGCCGTTGTCCTGTAACATCTTTCCACATTCTAAAACGAGCGTTCCTTTGGGGTCGGTTATTACATAGCTGCTGTGCATTTGCATGATGTTCGGCTTGACGAAAAATCGGGTTTTACCGCTTCCCGAACCGCCGATTACAAGCACGTTTTTATTACGGGCGTATTTCGGAGAGGACGGGCGGCTGTTCATAGTGAGCGATTCAGTCGCCGTCAATATGATGTTGTTTTCCGGCTTCGGGTCAACGTAGGGAATTATGTCGCCCGGCTTGCCCCATCGGGCAGAACCGTACTCTACGTCTTTACGGTATTTTTTTGCGTTTTTACTTTTGAAATGCAAATATGCCTTTAAACCGCCTCCGCAAGCTATACCTACGATGAGGTCTAACGGGTGAAAACTCGGAATAATACTTTTGAACGCAAGCGTAAAACCTACGCTTATATTCGCCAGTTTTGCGGCAAAGTCCTTGCCGTCAGCCAATCGGTACGATTGACCGAGTTTTGTTGCGAATAAACCTATCAGCACGAACGGCAAAGCCTTAATGATGATTTTTTTAACGTCAATCTTCATAAAGTATGCCCCCCGCGTGTTTTGTTTTTGACTACATCAATGACTTGATTTTTAACTTTCTCCGCAAACTCACCAAGCATTTTAAGCACGGACGGCTTGCCGACGTTACGCTTCGCTTCTTTTGCAGTAAATTCTTTGAACGCCGCAGTCAGAGCGTCAGCGTCCTTGCCTTTAAAGAATACAAGCCATTTCGGGGGTGTTTCGGTATTGTCTTTTTTCAAAGCGAAGTCAACGCCGTATTTTCGAGCAACTCTCTCGAATGACTTGATATTTTTGTCGGTTATTTCAATGTTGGAAACGCCTTGACCCTGCCGTGCAAGCTGTTTGACGGTCTGTTTACCCTTACCGTTCATATTTTCGGGAGTGGTTATTTTTTTTACAAGATTATCGCCGCCTTTCATAATGGCTTTAATGGCTTTTTTAAGCAACTCCGCGTCGAGTTTTATAGCTTTTATCGCAAGAACGACGGATTTTTCGCCGATTTCATCACTTATGTTCGGCAATTATTTCCCCCCTTTTGTTCTACTTGCGGTAATATACCGTTTTTTTTCAATATTTCATAAATGAATTTTCTGCCTTTTTGCGTCCAACAAGTATGAATCGCGGCTTCTTTTCCCTGAACTTGATAAGTTTTACTGATTGTGTACCCGTTATTGCTATGCTCTTTACATAACAACCACGTCTTGCCGATTTTATATTGTATTTTATAGTCATTCAAAACCTTATTGAACGCTATTGCTGTCATGCCGTAATCTTTGGCAATAATACTAATAGGAATAGGTGTTTCACATTGCAAAATTAAGTCGTAATAACGGGCTTTCGGAGCAAGTTTGTCAACATAGTTGAGCAAAGCGGTGTTTTTCGCGCGTTCGTCGGAAAGACGTTGAAGCAGCTCGTCTGAAAAAACGCTGTCATTACGCATACGGTAAAGCGTTTCTTCGGTGATGTACGCACCGTTCTTTCTTAAAGACGGTAATATATCAGACGTTATCCATCGGCGAAACGCTTTTGCGGTTGGTTTATCCGAACGCAATATAACAGCGTATAATCCGCTTTCTGTAATTACGGACGTTTTTTGTTTTCTCCCTATTCCGTCGATGATATGAGTCTGACTCACCTCATCATCATCAAGCCTTTCCGCTACTCTGGTCGGCGTAGTCAATTCAAGTGCCTTGCATACATCAGCCAATACCCACCACGGTTGCCCGTTTATTTCTACGACCCGTACCTTACCAAATTCTTTGTTCTCGAATATTTGTAATTGATTTTGCATAAAAACAAATCCTCCGTTAAAATAAAAAATCCGCTTCTTTTGAGCGGTTGTTTGTTTTTTGTATATTTATTTGTTTAATTGCCTGTAACGTATCGTTGAAATCTTTCCCCAAACCCAACGGCGGCGGGGCGACGGTTATTTTAATATGTGAAAACCGCTTATCAGATAATAATTCTTTTATAATGCGGTTGGTAGCGTCTTTTCCCGCCTTGTCGTTGTCAAGGCTTAAAAAGATATTTGTTATTTCCGTATGCCGTTCTAAAAAACTCATAAGGGACAGAGAACTGATACCGCCTAATGACAGTCTGTATCCGTCCCATTTTTGACCTCCCATATCGTATAATGACGAATGGGAAAGAACATCGGCGGGAGCTTCAAAAACCGCGAGATTACGGCTTTCAGGATTTTTCGGCGGCAATACAAAGTTGAATCGTTTATCACTATTCTTTACGTCTTTTTTTTCGTTGCTGTTTATAGCACGAACACAGGCGAATTTCGGTTTATAGCCGTCATATCCTACGAATATGCAATGATGTGTTTTAGCAGCTTCGTATAGCGTACCGTTATCAATGCAACGCTTTATAATATCTTTGTCAATGCCCCTGCCTTGCAGATAGGCATATACAGCGTCATTGTTTTTATTCGCTTCCGGCAGTATTAACGGTTCTTTCGGTTTCGGCGGTGAATGATTTTTTTGAACGTCGGGTATATAAATAAATCGCCCGTCAATAAGGATTTGTACTGCTTCTTTAAAATCCATTCCGTGAACTTTTATAAGATAATCAAGCGCAGAGCGTCCATGCAAATCACGGCTGTTCCAATGCCATTTGCCGCGTGTGATTATAAAACTGTCGTGTTCTTTAAGGCAATATCTATCCGTATTAATTTTGCGGACGCTCCCCGGTTCAAATGCTTGCAGATATGCCAGTAAATCTATTGATTTTGCCGCCTTTATTTGTTCTTCCGTGATATGGGAGATGTTATCACCTCCCATACCCGCGTTTCTTAACACGCTTGCGGAAAACCGTGATAACTCCCGCCGATAATGCGGAAACTGCCGAAACAACGGCGATTGCGGTAATGATAATCTTTCTTTTTCTCATGAGTGTACCTCCATTTTTATATTAAATTTATATTGAACCGCATAAAATTCGTGATATACAAGGGTTATATTATTGCGGTTGATAATATTCACATAAAATACTTGCTGCCGTACCGTAACCGTGTTCCCCCTCAAACTTGTAGCTTTCGGGGTTTTGGCAGAACAAGCCCATTTTTTTCTTTTTATCCCAAAAATCAGTCACTTCCCGATGTTTGCAGAATTTACAAGTAGAACAATTTTCGCCGTTCCTTACCCGCAATTCGTGTTGCCGTACCATTTCCCAATGTTCTTCTGTCGTTTTACGTTGGCGTTCGGCTTCACGTTCGGCTGTTATTTCTTCTACAATCCCCATGATTTGCCCCGGTGCAGGGAAAAATCCTTTGCGGTCTGTGGATATAAAGCGTATGACCGCTTCACGGAGCAAACCCGGTTCGATTTCCGCGAATATCTCTAACCATAAAGAGGATAACATATCATGTTCAATGTCGCTGTAATTACGGGCTTGCGTAGGAAACGCCGTCCGTAAGGTTAATAAGCCTATTGAAACTTCTGCGTCGTAAATCGCCCATTGCTGTTCGGTCATGCCGTATTTGCTCATAATGCGGTTTTGGGTTACACTTGCAAAAGTTGGCGGCGCATTCATTCGTATAACCACATTCGTTGTTTCAGTTTGCTGTTTCATGGGTATTAATTTTTTGGTCTGCTGTTGCATACGCCATCATCGCCCTTTCTAAAAACGGGTCGTGCCGTTCTTGATTATTTTTTTGTGAATTTGAAAAGCCTGTCGTTTGGTACGGTTCATAAATCGTTTGTTGCAAAGGGATATTGCTCTGGTTGTCGTCGTATTTGCCTTCTAAAACCTTTTGCATATTAGTTGGAGCTGTCAACCAGTCATAATCAGCTTTCCAACCTCTATCACCGCCGCCGCAAAGAAAAACGCTTGACGTAACATTAGCAAATAAATCAATAAATCCGCTAAGTCCGTATTCTTTGAATCTTGCGGCTGTTTGGGTTTTGCGTTTACCGCTTATAGAGCGTATAGGGCGAAGTCCTTTTATTTCGCAAAGAGTGTTATACATTTCAATGATTTGCGAATAGGGTGTTGCGCCGCCGCCGTCTGCGGTAGCAGTATCATTCAACTCATTATCATTTATATAATTATTATTTTTATTATTATTTAGCTTATTATCATTAGGGCTTAACTTCTGCGGGTCTTGAACCGTAATATTTACGCCTCCGGCAACTGCATTTTCTACGGGTTCGGACACGTAGTTTTTACGGGTCAGGGGGCGTAATTTCTGCGGGTCAGGAAGCGTAGTCATATCGGGTTCATTTATACAGCTTTCGGCGTAACGCTCATATTCGCTTTTTTCGGGATTATAATTGGTATCGGGGTCTAAATACGGGTCGGGATTTTCGTCGTCGCTGATAACGGGGGATAAGAGATAAATTTTATTCGGCTTGTTTAAACCCTGCTGTTTTTCCTCTATAAGTAAAAAATCCTTTAACTCCTGTATGACTTTTGATACGGTTCGCTCTGATAATCCAAGTTGACTTTCCATTTCTTCACGCTTGAAATATATATAAACTTCTCCGTTATCATCAAACCAACCGTTTTTTATGCTTATTCTGTGGCGGTCAAGCAAAAGGGTATATAAAATCCTTGCGTTATTAGTTATCTTGTTTCCCGTAAATTCTCCCGCCGTCAAAAAACGCGGCATTTGATAAAACGTGTTTGAAACGATTGATTGTCGGGTATATCTCATACGTTTGTTTATATTGCACGGCATATATGTAACACTCTCCTTTACAATTTATTTTTAACAGATTGCGAAACTCAAATATAATAAGTTTTACGCGGAGATTCTTAAATCGAAAAATTAATTTTTCTCCGTTTTATGAATCTTTTTTGTAGGGCGTGGTCAACGAACGCGCCGCCGACACAGATTAATATTGGCGTAAATTCGCGGCTTGTCGGGTCGCCACGCCCTACTTATGTGATAAAATTATTGTGTTGCAAAGTACATTTCTAACGCTTTTTCGACTGTTGCCTGTACTTCTTTTGCGGATTGATTCGGCTTGAAATACTTTGAATATACCGTCTTGTTTATCTTTATCGTTGGGGTACGGTTCGGTTTCGGCGCAGTATCACCTGATAAAATCTTGTATAGATTCTCGCCGTCTAACTTGCCTTTTTCGGAATACTGCCGCAATATATCGGCTTTTTTCATGTCAACGGATAATCCGTTTCGTTCCATGCAGTCAACTAACAACGTCTGTTCCTCTTTTTTCAAGTATGACAGCGTTACAGCAGACATAAAAGCGATATTGCCGTCGTCGAGCATGATTTTAAGTTCCATTGTTAGCTGATAAATACGCAAATATCGAGCAACGGTATCTTTGGATAAGCCGTATTCTTTTGCCAATTTATCTCTTGATTTTAACTTGTGAGCAACTTGCTCACAAGTGTCGCTTTCCCTGTGTTCATGCGTGTTTGCGGATGTTTTTTCTTGTGGATTTTCAAGCAATTTGATATGCTCTAAAATGTCATTCCGCTTGCCCTGTGAAAACATTTTAGAGTGGTGCAGGGCGATAACTTCCGCTTTTTCCGAGTGAGCCATATCCGAAAACGAACGCTGTAATAAATTTGTTTCTATGACATAAATTCTCGCGTCCTCGTCGGATATGTTTTCCATTATAAGCGTTGGTACTTCGTTAAGTCCTGCCAGTTTTGCGGCGTTTACGCGGTTATGCCCTGCCAATATTTCAATCGTATCATCTAATTTACGGGCGATAATCGGCACAAGAACGCCGTTTGCCCGTATGCTCTCTACCATATCGTCAAGGCGTTCGCCCTCATACAGCTTGAACGGATGTCCTTTATACGGTATCAGTTTATCAACGGCTACTAAAATAACCGCTCGTTTGTGATGTGCCTGTGTTTCTATGATAGGTATGGACTGTTCCAACGGGTTCACATCGTCGTTAAGTTTGAACAAATCATCAAGATTTTTCAAGGTCGGTTTTTTAATTGCTGACATTTGCGGAAACCTCCCTCGCAAATATTGAGTACGCATACGCTGCTTTGTTGTTTGGGTCGTAATCCATTATGCTACGGCTTGCGTAATTTGCTTCGCCTACTTTAACCGTGTTCGGTATGTGCGTATTGAAAATCTTGATTTTACCGCCGTAATGCTCGTCTAATAGGCTTTTTGCTTCACGGAATAATCGTGTGCGTTCATCGCATATCGTAAGGAGAATACCCGCAATGGTTATTTGAGGATTTATTTTTCGTTTCACCTTGAAAATCGTTTGTATTAAGTCTGTCAACCCTGTTGCAGACCATAACTGCGGACTGACGGGGATTATTACCTCGTCGCAAGCCGCCAATGCGTTTATGGTTAGCTGTCCTAAATATGGGTTAGTATCTATGATAATATAGGAATAGTCTTGTCGGAGCGGTTCAAGCAACTCTTTCAAGGTATGTTCGCCGCCCATCTCGTCGCGGAGGTTTATTTCCGTCGCGGCAAGGTTCATATTGCAGGGGATTATATCTAACTTATTTCCGCTTTTGATGTATTCGCTTTTATCGGGCAGAGATTCGCCGTTTTCGCTCTCCAACATGAGCGACAATATATCGTGCATGGAAATATCAAGTTCGTCGGGGCGTTCAATGCCGAAACTCATAGACAGATTGCTTTGCGGGTCGAAGTCAACAAGTAATACTTTTTCGCCCATATCAGCGAGGGCATTGCCTAAATTACAAGCGGTCGTTGTCTTGCCCGTGCCGCCTTTCTGATTGGCGATTGTTATGATTTTGCAGTTTTCCATATCTCAAACCCTCCTAATATTTTTTTAAATAACTTTGAATTTGTTTTTGCTTCAATGAAGCGCGGAGTTACGACAAACTCCATGAGGTACTGTTTCGGAATGAGATATTTAGGACTGCTTGCGATTGATTTTATATGCCCGTTTTTCGCCAGTTTCATGATTGTACCTCTGTCAAGTCCCGTCATATCCGCAATATCATTCGTTGTCAAAACGTCGGCACAGTCGGCGTAAATAAAATTGAAATACTCGGCTATTTCCCATTCTTGTCCCGGTGTAACCATTTGCGAAAATGATTTACGTGGGCTTGTTGTTTGGTCTTTTCTGTTTTTATGGCGTGATGTAACCGCTCCCGGCGGTATCATGCTGCCCACTTGTTCACGGCGGCGAAGATATGTAATTACATCGCTAAGAGCGATTTTATATCGCCATGTTTGTCTACCTGTGTCTATTGCAGGGATAATTCCATGCTCTACGAGGTAACGCGCGCTCCGTTTGGCAATTTTACATATCTTGCTTAATTCATCAAGACTGATGTATTCGGGATATTGATTTTTTAGCGTTTCGTATTTTTTCATTTTTCAGCGTTCTCCAATTTAAAATTTGTCAATAGTAGGTGAACGCTATTTTGAAAAAGTTATAAAATATTTTTTTAATTTTTATGTTACACGGAAAACAAGATGGTTATTTCTTCTCAGAATTGCCCAAGAATTGCCCAACGTGCAAAAATTTCAGCTAATCCGAAAAATTCCGCAAACCCGCATGGTTACGCCTAAAACGCAAAAGAGAGGGCGAAAAGCCTTGATTTATCAAGACTTTTCGCCCTCTCTATGTTATATTATTTTCTATGGACTTCTTCTAAAATCCATTCAGCCCAACAAACTCGAAATCAGTTTGAGAGCAATCTCACGCGGGTTCGAATCCCGCCCCCTCCGCCAGTCCATAATGCCAGTAAACTTGCGGGTTTGCTGGCTTTTTTAATTCTTTGCGCCAGTCGTTTTTTACCCCGTTTTTTATCGTTTTTTGGCTTGCGTTGCTCTAATCGTTGCCCGAAACCCTTGAAACGCCCGTAATAACGGGCTTTTCGGCGGTTGCTTTTTCCCGAACCTTGTTACGCCCTTGTTTTGCTTTGAAATTCGCGGAAATTATCGGCTAATATCATATCGCTTGTAAAGTCCGCTTGTGCTAACCATGCTTGTATATCTCCCATCGGCACGTCCGACGCTAAAAGGCTGTGCATGAAGTCGGGCAAGGCTTGTACCATACCGCCGTCGATTGCCTTTTCGGTTGGCGTGATAGGTTCTGATGTTACCATGTCCTGTGCAAGCGACGTATTGCCAATCCACGCCATTTTATCAGCAGAAGCTATCTTTGAATTGTAATCCAAATGTGCGTAGGTGTTCGCCGTTATCGAAAAGTCGCTGTGTCCGAGCCATTCCTGTATGGCTTTCAACGGTACACCGTTGGCAAGCAAGAGCGACGCGCATGAGTGCCGGAGGTCGTGAAAGCGCATACGCCGAAAACCGTTCTTTTCTAAAAACTTTGGAAACTCGCCTGAAAGATAGTCGGGCTTTATACGGTTGCCGAGAGCGTCGGTGTAGATGTAAATGCCCTCTGCCTTGTTGTACGCCTTTCCGCACAATTTACGGTTCTTTTCCTGTTCTTCCTGAACCGCTAACAATTTCGTCCGTATCGCGGGTATAAGAGGAAGCGTCCGAAAACTTGATTTTGTTTTGGTCGTATCACCCGCAACTAACACGTTCTTGCCGTCGATATGAGCGACGGTTACGGTATGCTCAATAGTAATAGTATTCGCTTCAAAGTCGATTGATTCCCAACGTAACCCTACTATTTCCGAACGTCGCAGACCGTAGAACGCTCCGAATATAACGCCTAATTCCAGTTTATGCCCTTTCGCCGCTTCAAACAAATCCACCGTTTCAGCTTGTTTCAAAAACTTGCCGACAAACCGTTCAGGCTTTGGACGTTTTACCTTACCCATAATCGAATAAGGTATGTAATCCTTTTCGACGGCGTATTTTAACGCCTTGCTTATGTTTGCGTGTAGTTTGTGGACGGACGTTGCCTTGATACGTTTTAATTCGTGTGCGTAGAACTCGTTAATATCGTCGGCGGTCAATTCAGATAGTAATATTCCTTTGTTTCGGAAATACGGGGCGATAGATTTTTGTACGTTCATCTGATACCCGCCGTATGTCGTCAGCTTTATTTCAGGTTTTATGACTTCGAGCCATTTTTCCATGAAATCCGCAAACAACAATTCTTCAACGCTTGGTTTACTTCTCAAATAGGCTTCGTGTTCTTTCTTAACGTCCCTCATCATATCTTCGGCACGTTTTTTGTTGCCCTTGACCGCAAGCCCCGTTGATACTGATTTTCGCTGTCTGTTGCCTGTTTCGTCTGTCCAACTAAGCAATATACGGAATAATCCGTAACGCTCCTGTAAATGCCCTGATACTTGTATTTTTTTGTTTGTAGATGTGTCTGCCATTGTTAAACTCCTTTCATTCTGCGGCAGATAGATTCACCTACTATTGACATATCAATAGTATAGCGCACTAAATCTGATAATGCAGCCCTAAATTATAATTATTTACAAATTGTTTTTTTATGTTTTCGGCAGTTCGTATAACGGAGAATCGAATATCTTAACATACTTCATCAAGTTTATTTTCGGAATGAGAAATACGCGCCCGGTCTTTAATGATTTGATTTTTTCGCTATGAACCAATCTATACACAATTTTCGCACTTACTCCGAGAGCCTTACCCACTTGTTCTACGGTCATAATGTCGGGGTATTCTTTGAAAACGCTACGGTAAATATCCTGTGAGCATAATTCCATTCAATAATCCCTCCCGTCCGCGTCTAAATTAAAAACGCCAAAAGTCAAACCTTTGGCGTTTTTGCAAAAATCGCAATCTGTTTTAACTTCTTGCCAGCCTTTCTTTATGAGCAGATACCCGCTGTTCCTGAAATCCGATTCACAACGAGGGCATAAGGACAATACAAGCATTTCGCCTTTCGGTGGTCTGCGCTTTTCCAGTCCGATACATACGGACAACGCCTTGTCAACGTCGTTTTGTGTTATCCTGTCGATATGCCCTATGTAGTTTGATAGCCGCGAACGGTCAATAGTGCGTATCTGCTCCGTGAGGACAAGTGAATCCCTGTCAAGTCCGCAAGACTTTGGTAACAATACATGAGTGGGTAACGGGTTTTTCCGCAGATTGCGGGTCAACGGCGTAACAATGACTGTGGGGCTGTGGTCGTTGCCTGTGTCGTTCTGAACGATAAGCACGGGGCGGCAGTCGCCCTGTTCAGAGCCGACGATGGGGTTAAGCCGTGCGTAATATATATCCCCGCGTTTGACTTTTCTTTTCCTCATTTTATAAATAACCTCCCTGATAATGATTACGTAAATTAAATGCTCAATAATACGCGGGGAGATGTTTGGTTTCAAATACATGAAAAAACTCCCCGCGCATGGTTTGAACATTCAATATATATAAACTGTGCCGTATTTGCCGCCCGCACCCCCAACACAGGGGAATACCTTAAACTGCCTTTGGTAAAGGCTTCATAACTCCAATCTGCCGTTCTTCGCGGTCAGGTTCGCGTTCTCCCCATGCTTATGGCGAGCCGTCCAATGCTGTGAGGCGTTCAAGACGGAAGTATCATTGTATCCGTTGCGGGTCATGGCGTAGGCTATACCAATAAGCCTATTAGGTTAAACGCTTATCGCTCTCGCCCATCGAGGCGGTCATGGCGGCGTTTACTCCTGTCGCTCTCCCTTTCGGGCGGCGCATACGGAACGTATTTAAGGTATTGAATATTCAATTTTCAAAGAACGAATGTAAAAAGATATAAACTCTTTTCATTACATAGGTCAGAACTTTGCCGTTTTCGGACTACCCTTGAAAAAATATTTTTATTTTTTTCATAGCAGCCTTAACCGAACACCTAACCGCCGCTTCATCACAGTTTTCCATTTTCGCTATTTCTGTAAACGAATAACCGTGAACGTAATGCAGTTCTAACCGTTTCTGCTGTTTTGGTGTACACGTTTTCAATGCTGTTTCTAAATCCACTCTGTCAACACACGTATTTTCAAACAGCACAACCGTCAGCTTCCCCGATATGATGAAGCCGTCAACCTCGCCGTCCTCTATGTGCCGTCGTTGTTCATTCCGCTTTTTGTCAAAAGGCTTCCTGAACTCCTTGTAATACAGTTTGAAAACATCAATGGTTATTTCCTGTTCCGGCAAATCAAATTGACTGTGATATTTGATGTAATATTTTTCACAGCCGTCGATTTTTTCCATGCGAACGGTATAATCTTCGCATTTGTAAAAAACCTTGTCCTTGTCAAACATGGGGCTTGTCCCTCCTTTCTCCGAAATTTCAGAAGAAAGGAGGAATCACGGATATTTAGCGATGTAACATTGCCATGCCGAAAGGTTTGTTAATTGGCTGTCATTAAAGAGAAAGCAATGGGAACAACAGCCGAAAAAGTGGCAAATAAATAAAAAAAGGCGGTCGGTTTCACGACAATGCGTAAAATCGACCGCCATAAGATAATCATTAAGAAGTCCGCAGAGAGCGGAGCATTGTGCGGGCGGTGGTTTATATACCCGATACAATGCTTGTCCATGTTTATTACATGGCGCTCTCATTGTCTTATGTACTGTGTGTCTATCAGGAGAAGAAACAAGCCATACGGACATCTTAATGTTGTGGACGCGATAATCCATAACATTTCAACTCCTTGCCCGCCGTTTCACGGACAGCACACTGGCAGCGTACCCCCTCAATCGTTTGATTTTGGCATAATAAGCCGCCATGCCGATATATTTATTCAATTTTCATTTATGCCAACTGACTTTCATCACGACGAATCAATACCGACTTTTACAGTTTTGATATAATCTGTAATACTTGGATGAATGTTCTCGTTTCTTGTCGAAAATATAAAAATAAGGCAGTCTTGTTCAGCTTTTTGCTTTTCAAGACCACCCCATTTACCCGTATTTTTTGTTTTTCGGTTTTTCTCCTGTACTAATTTGTGCCATTTCATATTAGGGAAGCCTCCTGTATTCAAATAAAAAAGGCAGACAGAAACGCTCGGTATCAGCACCGTTTTTTTTATTGCTGAAATCGAGTATTTCTATCTGCCTTTAAGTTGTTAAATACAGAATATCAAAGGAGTTTGGGGTTCGTTTGTGATGAATATGTTTTTTATGTGTAGTTATTTATGAAAAGAGAAAAATGCGGACACTCCGTTGAATAGTGTCCGCATTTCCCGATTATTAAGTGTGGAAATTCTCGTTATTTTGTAAGCAATCAATTAAATACAGCATTTATAGCTTTAACTGCTTCATCAACTGTCATTTCGATAATTTTGTCAATTTCTCCGTTGGATTTTCTCGTTACCCGAAGATATACGCCATTTGAGTTTTTTACTGTTTCAGCGAAATTGCTATTTGTGTTATCTGCTGAAAAATTCACATAAACCTGATGTCCCGTGTCGATTAGAAAATCAATAGGTTTACCATTAAACAGCCATTTTGTACTTGTTTTATCATAGGACACGCCATAATCAAGATATGCGTTCAGGGAAGTGTCCGCATAATCTGAATTGCTGTAACTCCCTGCATAAGCTGTATCAGAGGTGATTCCTGTTACAGTAGGGTTGTTATAAGACTCTGTTTCTGTTGCATTATTGGCAACAGCATTTGGAGTATAAGCACCGTCAGCTTGGGCGGCTGAGTAAGAAGTAACATTCGGGTTGCTTTTAAGAAATTCTTCCCACTCTTTCCGCGACTGCTCAATTTTCTCCGTCCGTTGGTCAAATTCTTCTTTGCTCGCAACAGATAATCCTGTTAATTTTCCGTTCGAATCACGGACTGCCGTTATATCCGTAGACTTATCGTAATCATTTGCGACCTCTCTTGTAAATGCGAGAGTTCCATGCTCGTCGTAGAAACGTCTAACTGTTTTTCCATTATAACGGAATACATTATCGTCGTCGTAGGTTAAACCAAATTCAGCATATACCTTAAACGCTTCTTTGCTTTCTTCGGCGAGTTGAAAATTGGAAGCGGCATATGGATAGGGATATGAGTTATCTTGCGTGCTGTTATCCACAGCGACTGAAGTAATTGCCTGTGCCGGATTCTTTAATTTTTCAATATCTCTCGTGTCAAACTCAGCTTGACTATATGGCTCTACCCCTATCAGTTTACCGCTTGGGTCGTATGAACCATCGGTATTGTGGATTAATTGTGATAAATCCCTCACGCCATGAACATCAATCGTGCCATTTTCGTTAAAATAATCTATTCCTGCGCTTCCACCATCGCCAACTGGATACCAGTCCTCAAAATACCTAACTAACTTATCGTTAAAGTACAGATTGTCCGTCGCTTGGTCGTAGGTCAAACCGTAATCTTTGTATTTTTCAAAGCGGTTAGTGTATTGTTCAGCTATTGCAGACGATGATGATTCGGCTATTGGCGTACTACTGTTAGCATATTGCTGTATAACTTCCAATTGTTTTTCTGTTGTGTACGTAGTGTTCAGATATTGAGCGGAATCTTTTTTTGAAAGAGTGCCGTTGGCACTTTGGTCTTTCGCGGAAATGTCATTATTTGCCGCAGCAGCTATGCAAGTTACCAATGTAACAGCAAGCGCACAGCAAATAAGGGCAAAGTGTTTAATGCCGAATACTTTTTTTCTCATCTTTCATACCTCCAAAATATTAATATTAAAACTGTTAATGCTTGCTTTTGCGGTTTTATTTCCGCAGATTGTCATTAGTTTAGAACAACATGGAAACAAGGCAATGCTTGTTTTCTAATAAATATTTGACCTCCTTTCACATCTTTACAGATATAAGGTAACATATCAGTTTGGGTTTCCTTTGTGATGAATGTGTTTTTTGTGTGTGGTTTACATTTGCGGTTAATTTTTGGCTTTATAAATTATCGTTTCCGCTGTGTCAGGGTGAATAAAAATAATTTGCAACTCTCTTTTTATCGCATAATTTGCGGTCATTCCCGTTACGCTCCTTGTACTTTTATCTTGGTCGTAAACGGCGATAAGGTACTGCGAACGGTCAATCATAAAATAATTATGTCGTTTGTATGCCACAGGCGAATAGTGGTTGTTTACGGTTTCTTGCTTGGTGCAGTCATTTAATATTTTTTGATAACGCTTTTTTTGTCCGTCTGTAAACGTATCGCCGTGTTCAGGGAAAGGTATGGCACAGAATAATTCAATATCTGAGTAGTCGTGCTGATGTTTTAAGTCAATAATGATTTCAGCCGTCCATGTATCTACCCCAACGCCACAGCCAACATAAAAAAGTTTTACGCCTTTTTCGTAAAGTATTTTTATTTGCTTCGTTAGCTCTGCTTTGATTTTTTGGCAAAGTGGGGCTTGTTCGTTATATTTGAATTTAAACCGTTGCGGATTATGTCCTATGATTGTGCAGGATAGCTTGTTCATAAAAAATCACCTCGTAATATGCTTATTTAGTCTATTTGCATATATGTGTCATTATACCATAGTCGAATTGCATATACAATACATATACAGATTATTATTGAAAAAAAGAGGTATTGTTATGCAAATTGATTATTTAGATATAGGAAGCAGGATAAGAGCCGAGCGTACTAAACAAAATATTTCACAAGAAAAACTGGCTGAAATGGTTGAAGTCGGAACTACGCATATCAGCCATATTGAAACAGGGAATACTATCCCAAGTATCAAAACATTCATCGCTATTATTAACGCGCTTAATATTTCTGCCGACGAGTTACTCCGCAATCATATAGATAAGGCAAAACATATATTTGAAAGCGAAATATCGGACATGATTAAAGATTGCGACGACGAAGAAACTCGGATTATTACAGATACGATAAACGCTCTTAAAACAAGTTTACGCCGTCGAAATAAAAATTAAACATAGATATTTAACTCTAAAAGAAATTTTAGTTTTCATAAATTCGTTTCCTTTCACGTATTTTATTAATACAGAATAGCAAACGAGTTTGGATTTAACGTGTGATTAAATTGTTTTTTATATGTTGATAAGAAGAACCGTAGCAGGAGTAATCCGCTACGGTTCTTCTTATATTTTAGATTTTGTGGGATAAAACTTCTTTTTGGCGTTCATAATTTGTTTTCACTTTTGGGCTTGTATATTTCCTGATTAAGAAATATAATAAACGTAATAAAGTAAGCGAGGTATAGATATGGAATATTTGACAGCAAAAGAAATTGGAGTTAAATGGGGTATCACGGGCAGAATGGTAAACTATTACTGTCATGCCGGACGTATTGACGGCGCGATAAAAAAGGGAAATTTATGGCTCGTTCCATCGGACGCAAAGAAACCACAGGACGGCAGATATAAAAATGAAAAGACAGATTCCGACTAAAATTTTTACAACTACACATAAACTACAAAATACTATGTTATGATTTTATCGGAGGTGAGTGTATGCGAAAAATTTTAGTCGTTGAGGACGATTTAGATATACAGGAATTATTACAGAATTTTCTAAACGACGCTGGTTATGAAATTTCATTAACAAGCGACGGTTTAGAGGGTTATACAATGTTTTCAAGTAATCATTATGACCTTGTTTTGTTGGATATTCTGTTGCCTAAAATAGACGGATATGGGGTATGTGAATTAATTAGAAAAGATTCATCAGTACCGATTATTATGCTGACGGCATTAGATAGTGAAGATGAGCAAATAAAGGGATTGGACTTGCAAATTGACGATTATATAACGAAACCGTTTTCAATGCCAATCCTTATTCGTAAAATAGCGGCTGTATTGCGGCGATATGAAAAATCGGACAAGCAAAATACTTACATTCATTATCAAAACCTTACATTAGATTTAGACGGATATAAGGCGTTTGTCGGAAATGACGGTATAGAACTAACGCAAAGAGAATTTGAATTGTTGAGAGAATTGTTGACACATCAAGGGAAAGTCCTTACCCGCCAAATTCTCTTAAACAATCTTTGGAAATACGACTTCTACGGTGATGAACGAGTAGTAGACACGCATATCAAGAATCTGCGAAAAAAATTAGATGTGGATTTCATTGAAACAATCAGAGGGGTGGGATATAGAATTGATAAAGAAAATTAAAAACAGCCTGACGATAAAAATTTTCATAATGACGAGCCTGTTATTAATTCTTTGCTGTGCTGTCACTTATGGATTTATCGCATGGTTAATGCCGAAAACATATTCATCGAATTTAGACGCTGTGCTGAATCAAAGAGTACAGGATTTTATAAACGACCTCGAAAACACAACACTTGAAGATAGCGGTAATTTATTTGATATGTTTGTGTTTGGTAATGATGTTACGATTCAACTTCGCAACTCATTAGGCGAACAAATATCAATTCCAACTAATATTAATAATACTGCTTATTCCAGTCAAGACGATGAAGAAATTAACGGAGAAGCGAACTCAACAGTAATTCAAAGCGCAGAGGATAATGGCGCTGACTATGCAGGAAATAACGCGGGAGCATATTCAACATTAGTTGATAGCGCCAGTCAGTATGATATAAGTGCCGTAAATGATATTTCATTAATGAGCGCTTCCCAAACATATTCCTTTAAGTTTTCCGATTCGGACGAGCAATATAAATTAATAGTTTTAGGCGGAGCGCAAGCGGTAAATCAAGTTACAGAAACTTTGGGGAATATTTTGCCGTTGTTAATTTGTGTAATACTTATTATGTCTATCATTGGTTCTCTTATTTACTCCCGCTTTGTAACCCGTCCTGTTGTCAAGTTAAGTGGCATTTCACAAAAAATGTCTACTCTTGATTTGGATTGGCATTGCGAAGAAAATCGAAACGATGAATTAGGCGTTTTGGCAAAAAGCCTTAATAATCTTTCAAGTAAACTTTCAGCCGCTTTATCCGAATTGCAAACTGCCAATGCGAAATTGCAAAATGATATTGATAAAGAGAAAAAATTAGAACAAGCGCGGCTTGAATTTTTCTCGGCTGTTTCGCATGAATTAAAAACTCCTATAACTATTATCAAAGGGCAGTTAGAGGGAATGTTGCACAACGTCGGAACATATCAGGACAGGGACAAATACCTTGCCCGTTCTTTTGAAATAGCCGTTAGCATGGAAAGCATGGTACAGGAAATTTTAACTGTTTCTCGTATGGAATCGTCCGGCTTTTTATTAAACCTTGATGAGTTCGATTTTTCTGAAATGGTTAAAAATATGATTTCGTCTTTTGAAGATTTGCTTATGAAAAAATCTCTGCAACTGCAAATTGATGTCGAAGAACATCTTTTAATAAAAGGCGATAAAGCATTATTAAAAAAGTAATCAATAACCTTGTCAGCAATGCAATTCATTATTCGCCTATTGGAAATAATGTTTTTATTAAGGTGTGGAAAATCAATGAAAAAGTAAATTTCGTCATTGAAAACACAGGTGTTCATATCCCCGAAGCAGACTTACAAAAATTATTTGAAGCGTTTTACCGTGTAGACCAATCACGGAACAGGCAGACAGGCGGTAGCGGTTTGGGATTATACATTGTCAAAATGATACTTGACCAACATCATGCCGCATATAAAATCGAAAATACTGCGGGAGGTGTGCAGTTTAATATCTCATTTGAATAAGGTAATAAAGCCTTCCGATAAGTTTGGCAAGCTGGGCATAATGCTTGCATTATGCTTCATTTTGTAAATTTTCCCTCGCGGTAAAATATACAAAACGGCAGCTTGTCGGGGAAGCCCCGAACCCCAAAAATCGTTCGCGCTGCTCCCGATTTTTTAAGCCGCTTCGCGTCTGCTGTACGCTTATTCCGCAAGCGGAATAAGCGTTATTGCTCCCTGCGGTCGCAAAGAAAACGGAAAGGGCGAAAACGGTAATTTCAGCGTGTTACGTCCTTTCGTTTTCTTTCGTTTTTTCAGAATCCGAATAGCCTAAAAGCTGTTCGGCGTTTTGTTTTACGGTCAGTATTTCTATCATATATTCGCGAGATTCTTTTACCTTGCCATACAAAGATTTCTTCTCCGCAAGCAAGGCGGCATACTCCGTTTGTAGTGCTTTTATCGTCGGCAGTTTTTCAAGTCCGAGAGTGTCAAACGCTTTCTTAACTTCCTTGTGTTCTTCTATTTTTTCCTTATGCTCCGAGTAGAATTTTTTGCTCCATTTTGATTTTCGGTATTCGGCATAAATATCTTTTGTCTTACTGTACGTTCCGATGTGTTTTTGTAGGGAAGCTATTTCAGGCAGCCGAGTATCAATCGTTTTTATACGGGTACTGATTGCGTTATAATCGTCCTTTGCCTTTTGTGCTTTTTCCGCTAAAACGCCATATTCAAGCAGATTGTTTTCCTGTAAAAAATTGAATGTTTTAGTAAGCTGTTTGAGATTAAAAGTCGCCGCCCAACGGTCGTAACCTATTGAGCCTTTCGGCTTGACTAAACGCTGTATCTGTATGAGCAAATTATCATCTTGCGGCTGATGAACGGGCGCGGCTTTTGCTTGCGGCTTGACAATACGTTTACCGTCAATCCGTTCGCGGATTGCGTCCTCTGTGTAGTCGTCATTTTTCAAAGAACGCAGACATATAAAACCTTTGCCGCCGCTCCGAAAAGAATAACGGTTGCCGCGCTTTTTTATTTCATATCCCGACGCTTCCAACAGCTTCAAAAACTTAGAAAAGTCAACGGGCTTTTGGTCAAGAGCCGCGTCGATTGCCTGTATTAACTGTTCGCGCATAGTCGGCTTTTTATCTTTGCCGAGCCATGAGCCGTAACTCCCGCGTGAGGGCTTCGGATTCTCAATAACCGATAAGCCATTTTCAAGGCAAATATCGTCAGAAATACGCCGTATAGCGCGCCCCGATTGCTTGAAATCTCTAAACTTCCCATCACAGTTCAGGTTAGTAGAATTAAAAATTATATGGTTATGAATATGGGATTTATCTATATGCGTCGCCACGATAAAAGCATGGTTGCCTTTCGTAAATCTTAGAGCCAATTCCCGCCCCAATTCGTTCGCCAGTTCGGGCGTAATTTCACCCGGCTTGAACGCTTGACGGATATGATAAGCGAGTACATCATGCTTGCCCTGATTGCGTCCTGTTTGGTCGGCGTATTGTTGTTTTGAGAGCAGAAATTCCGCGTCAACTATTCGGGTATTGCAATGATAGCCTGAAATCAATTCGCCATTACGTGTCTTTGCGGGATTTTCAACATAATCAATCGTTTGTTCAATACTTTTTCCCCTGTGCGTATGCAGGGCGAACATTCTTGTTGTGGCTATAAATAACACCCCTTTCAAAAGAAAAAGCACGGCGATTTTTACGCCGTGCAGTTCGTTTTATTTTTATGTATTCCGCTTATATTTCCTTGATTAAATCATTCAGAGCGTCCAACTTTTCAACGAGCCATTCCGCGAGTTTCGGAAGCCCGTAGGGGCTGATTAGAAACGCCGCAATCCCTAAAACTATGACGGGTTGCCAGTCGTAAACATCACTCTTGAAGATTGCAAAGCCGCCCATCAGAATCATAATCATAAATAGCAATCCCGATATAATGTTTAATATATTTCCGATACCGCTTACCAAGAACGCTGATACATGAACAACTATCGTCAAGATTAGAGAGATTGGGAACAATACTACCTTAAATAAAGTCCTCATTTTTATATCCTCCACTATAATAATTATTTTTTATCTACCTAAATTGTAGCGCACTTCCAAGAAAAATGCAGCCCCTTTTTATGAAAATTAACAATTTATTTTATGTAATACACGGCGGTTTACGCCGTGTCTGTGTCCTCATTTTTGAATGTTTGCGAGTGACCGCAGTATTGTGTCTGCCTGTTCCCAAAGGCGGTCATATTGAGCCTGTAGGTCTTTAATATCGCTTTCGTATATACTCCGCGTTTCGTTTGCCCGTTTAGCAATCTGATTCATGTTATTTGCGGCGTTTGATAACAGCCGTGTCATTTCCCGAACGTCGGCAAGGTCGAGCCGTATTACATACCCGTCGAGGGTCATTTTACGCAAATAGGCTTCTTTATTGCGTATGCCCGCCGCCGCCATTTTTTCGGTTATTAAATTGCGTTCGTCCTCAGTTACCCTGAAATTTAACAGGATATTTCTTTTCATGTTTGCTATAATATTTCCTCCCGTTTTAATTTTTCCGCACCGCCGCCGAATAGTGTTTTGCTTTTTTCGGCGTTCCTTTCGAGCATACCAAGCACGGAGGGTTTACCTTTTGCGCCTACTGCTTCCGATGATTCAGGCAGCCGCGCCGGATTGGATTTTGCCGCAGTTCGTTCATGGTTACGCTCAACCCTGCTGACAGGCGAAAGTTTAATTATTTCGTCCAGTATTTTAACTGTATCTTTCTCGGCGGGGATAAAGTATCTTGTTTGATAAGCTATCCTTTCGGTGAACACGCCTTTTTTAGCCAATAAATCAGAGTGTAGGTAATTCGCGCCTATAATCTCTATTCGCTGTTCGTTAGACACTCTTTTTTGCACGATTCGCCAGTCATTATCAAGGTAAACTGTATCGCCGCTTTTAATGCCTTTTATTAAATCTTCTGTTGAAATATCTTCTTTTTTTCGTGAAGCCCCTAATTTGTTTTTAAAAATAAAAAAGTGTAACAAATATAAAAACTTTTATGTAGCACAAATAAAAGGTAACCAAGCTGATGTGCCATACTATTTTTTTAAAGATTTATTGCCGAGCGCGTCCAAGAGACGTCTTGAATCCCTGTTAGTGAAGTCGAGAAGATGAGAATGATGAATAACGCGGTCAAGGAGAGCAGCGGTAATCTTAGTGTCGGCGAAAATGTCGTTCCAATGAGCAAATTCGAGGTTAGTAGTAATGATAATGGATTTACGCTCGTAACATTCTGAGATAACCTGAAACAGGAGTTTTGAACCATCATTATCAATGGGAACATAGCCCCATTCGTCGCAGATAAGCAGATCAAGTTTCTCAAATTGCCTCATGAAAAGAGACAGTTCGCCTTTGTGTTTGGCTTCAATAAGTGCATTTACGAGAGTAGCAGTCCGCCAGAAGCGCGTCCTAAATCCCGCGTCGCAGGCGGCTAATCCTGTAGCAATGGCAAGATGGGTTTTACCAGCGCCGACATTGCCGTAAAGTATGAGGTTCTCCCGTTTGGGAACAAAACTACAATCAATAATGTCATCTGCCGTCAGCGAGGCGGGAAATTTGATGTCCTCGAAAGTGTAGTTTTCAAAAGTCTTGATAATATCAAATTTGGCAGCTTTCATATAGCTATTACGGCGTTTTCGGTCACGTTCCTCTATCTCGGAATCGAATAATTTTAAAAGAAACTCAAGGTGGCTGTCCGCTTTGATTTTTTTTGCCTTTGTTACCAATCCACTACCGAAATGCAGTTTTTTACACGCTTCGATCAGAACCTTGTCCATCAGCAATCACCTCCCATCAACGCGCTATACTTGTCAAGTTGAGGTAAATACTGCGGCTGTTTCGGAGTTAGCGACGTTGTCACGGAATCAAGGGGGCGGATATCCTCGGTTAATGCTCGGTATGCCACTTTAAACTCTTCTGTATCTCGAATTGTCGTGAGTTCCAATACAGCCGCCGCGTCTCCGATTTTGCCGTCTTTGATTATGGGTAAAAGCGTCAACAGCATTTTTTTCAGTTCCGCATATGTGCAGTTTTTTAGATGATTTTGTACTGATTCCGGTAATGTCGGAAAGTACGGTGAACTCAGAAATGCTCTCGGTTTTCGGCTCAGTTCTCCAATGTAATTCTCAAAATCAATCGTCGGCGAACTTTCCCGTCCGTATTTGCGCTCATGTGTGACTATATGCTCATACTTGTTATTCAACACACGCAGTTCATAGGCTCCGATTTCAAGCCACATCTCACACTTTGCGTACTCCGGCGAGGTTGAATACCTGTTACTTTCATACTGAATAAAACTGTATTTGTCTGTCTTCACTTTTTCAAGCGTGAACACTCGGAAAGCTTCTTTGGGCAATGGTATCAATGCCTCCTGCTCCATTGCGAACAATTCGCTTATCATCTCTCCTTTGACGTAATGTTCCCGTTTCAAGTCTTCCATGCATGAACTCAGCAGTTGGGTATTGTATATCCCCAAATCCGCAATCAACGGCGGCGGAAGCAGATAATTTCTCCGTATATATCCTACCTTGTTTTCTACGTTTCCTTTTTCATTCGGACTGTCCGGGTTACAAAACTCAGCCTTGAACCTATGATGCATCGTAAATCTCATAAACATTTCTGTTACTTTTCGATTCCCATGTTTTTCTACGTGGACTACTGCGCTGCTCATGTTATCGAATAATATTCTTAACGGCACTCCTCCGATATATTTGAATATTCGTATCAATGCCTCGCATAAGCACTCTTTCGTTTCATATCGGCATACCTGCGCAAATCCCGCATTGCTCCACGGAAATGACACTACTAACTCGTGCCATGTTTCCTCTGTCCCTCGACTGTTTTTTACCAGTATGTCCCCGAAGTCTACCTGTGCTTCACACATTGCGTGTACTGCAAACATCGCTGCGCTGTACGTTTCTCTGCTTAACTCTTTTTTTCGCTTGCTCACATAATTTATTACGCTCTGTTTGCCTACCGTGAGCTGCTTTGAATGCTCTTCGTCTTTAGCCAAATCGTTATATATTTTACTCGCTGTCCTCCGGTATTTTCGTCCCCGTTTCATATCCTCCGCTATCCACTCGTCTATTACCGACTTCAACGGATTTAACCGTGACGCTTGTGGCTTCCGCGCTTTGTACTCCGCGTTCCAGTCAGTCTTGTCCACGTATTTTTTTATCGTGTTGAAGTGATGTCCTGTCTTTTTTGCTATCTCACGCAAGCTCATCCCTTCATACTGGTCTAAATTTCCTATATAGCTTTGCTTTTTCAAATCTAACACCTTTCTGTGTCCTCCTGTACCTTTTTATACAGTCTAACACTTCTTTATTTTCTTTTTTAGGTGCTACACTTTTTCTCTTATATTCGCTATATTTCCATTATACTAAAAACAACTTTGCGAGAAGTTTCGTTTTCCCCGTCACCATGCGGGTTTTCGAGCATTTTTATCTGTTCTAAAATATCATTCCGCTTGCCCTGTGAAAACATTTTTGAGTGGTGCAGGGCGATAACGTCAGCTTTTTCCGAGTGTGCCATATCCGAAAACGAACGCTGTAATAAATTCGTTTCTATGACATAAATCCTCGCGTCTTCGTCGGATATGTTCTCCATTATAAGCGTGGGTACTTCGTTAAGCCCTGCCAATCTCGCGGCGTTTACGCGGTTATGCCCTGCCAATATTTCAAGCGTATCACCTAATTTACGGGCGATAATCGGCACAAGAACGCCGTTTGCGCGTATGCTCTCAATCATATCATCAAGACGTTCGCCCTCGTACAGCTTGAATGGGTGTCCTTTGTACGGTGTCAGCTTATCAACGGCTACGAAAACAATCGCCCGTTTGTGATTTGCCTGTGTTTCTATGATAGGTACGGATTGTTCCAACGGATTTACGCCGTCGTTCAGATTGAATAAATCATCAAGATTTTTCAAAGTCGGTTTTTTATCTTTCACTATTCCCGCCATTGTCGGACACCTCCCTCGCAAATACTGAGTACGCATACGCCGCCTTGCTGTTCGGGTCGTAATCCATGATACTGCGGCTTGCGTAATTTGCTTCGCCTACCTTAACCGTGTTCGGTATGTGCGTATTGAAAATCTTGATTTTACCGCCGTAATGTTCATCTAACAGGCTTTTCGCTTCACGGAACAACCGTGTACGCTCGTCGCATATCGTGAGCAGAATACCCGCAACGGTTATTTTGGGGTTGATTTTACGCTTGATTTTGAAAATCGTCTGTAATAAATCCGTCAAACCCGTTGCAGACCACAACTGCGTACTAACGGGGATTATTACCTCGTCGCAAGCCGCCAATGCGTTTATGGTTAGCTGTCCTAAATACGGGTTAGTGTCTATTATGATATAGGAATAATCTTTACGGAGTGGTTCAAGCAATTCTTTCAAGGTATGTTCGCCTCCCATTTCGTCGCGGAGGTTTATTTCCGTCGCGGCAAGGTTCATATTGCAGGGGATTATATCTAACTTATTTCCGCTTTTGATGTATTCGCTTTTATCGGGCAGAGATTCGCCGTTTTCGCTCTCCAACATGAGCGACAATATATCGTGCATGGAAATATCAAGTTCGTCGGGGCGTTCAATGCCGAAACTCATAGACAGATTGCTTTGCGGGTCGAAGTCAACAAGTAATACTTTTTCGCCCATATCAGCGAGGGCATTGCCTAAATTACAAGCGGTCGTTGTCTTGCCCGTGCCGCCTTTCTGATTGGCGATTGTTATGATTTTGCAGTTTTCCATATCTCAAACCCTCCTAATACTTTTTTGAATAATTCTGAATTACTTTTTGCTTCGATATATCGCGGTGTAACAACAAAATCTAAAAGATATTGCTTCGGAATGAGATACTTCGGACTGCTTGCGATTGACTTTATATGACCGCCTTTCGCCAGTTTCATAATCGTTCCCCTGTCAAGCCCTGTCATTTCCGCTATATCGTTCGTCGTTAAAACATCTTTACAGTCGGCGTAGATAAACTTGAAATATTCGGCTATTTGCCATTCTTGCCCTTGCGTAACCATTTGTGAAAATGATTTACGGTTGCTCGTTGTTATGTTCTTTCTGTCTTTACGGCGTGATGTAACCGCCCCCGGCGGTATCATACTGCCAAACTTTTCACGGCGTATAAGGTAGGATATAACGTCGTCGATTGATATTTGATAACGCCATGTCTGTTTTCCTGTGTCGGTTGCGGGTATTATCCCATATTCGACAAGGTAACGCGCGCTGCGCTTGGCGATTTTACATACCCTGCTTAACTCGTCAAGACTAAGGAAATCAGGGTACTTGTTTTTTAGTGCGGTGTAATTTGTCATTTTGCAACATTCTCCGTTTTTATAAATTCGTCAATAGTAGGCGAATGTTTTTCTGCTCAAATTACAAAAATCATCTTTATCGTTGCCCGTTTTCTTTCGTGCGGCACGATAACCCGCACGGCTTCTTTGGTCTTGCGTTGCCCTCGCGTTGCCCAATTTCCAAAAAAAATATCAAAATCGAGTTGTTTTTTACTTATCTCGAACCCCGCGATTTTACGGGATTTTTGAGCTTAAATGTAAAAAAAGAGGGCGAAAAGCAAGGTTTTCCTTGACTTTTCGCCCTCTTTAAGGTATCTTATATTCCAACAATGTCCGTTATCTTCTATTCAACGGAAGAAACTCGAAATCAGTTTGAGCGAAAGCTCACGAGGGTTCGAATCCCTCTCTCTCCGCCAAAAATAAACGCCGAAAACCCTGATAAAATCAAGGTTTCCGGCGTTTTTCATTTTCTGTACGCAGTTGCTTTTTGGAAATTTTTTACCGTTTTGGTCGTTTTTTTACTGTTTTTCTGTCCCGTCAGCCCGGATGTCAGCCCTGACTTGCGCTTTCCCCCCGTATAATCAGGCTTTTCAATCTCTGATTTTTCCTGCGCCTGCGAAAGCGAAGTTCTCTCTATCCACGTCATCGCCTGCGCCGACGACAGTTTTGAATTGAAATCCATGTGGGCATACGTGTTCGCGGTAATGGCGAAGTCGCTGTGTCCCAGCCACTCCTGTATAGCCTTCAGCGGCACTCCGTTCGCAAGCAGCAGCGACGCGCATGAATGTCTCAGATCATGAAATCTGATTCGTCTAAAGCCGTTCCTCTCCATGAATTTCGGAAACTCGCCTGACAGATAATCGGGTTTGATACGGTTGCCCAGCGGATCAGTATAGACATACTGACCCTCTTCTTTGTTGTATGACTTTCCGCATAGCTTGCGGTTGCGCTCCTGTTCCTCCCTGACCGTCATCAGCTTGTCACGAAACGCCGGCACAAGAGGGAGCGTGCGAAAACTGGACTTTGTCTTGGTGGTATCGTCGGCAATCAAGACGGTTTCGCCGTCTATGGTCGTAACCGTTACCGTATGCTCTATCGTGATAGAGTTCGCCTCGAAGTCGACAGACTCCCAGCGAAGCCCTACAATCTCCGCACGGCGCAGACCGTAGAACGCTCCGAGTATGACGCCAAGCTCCAGTCTGTGACCCTGTACTGCCTCGAACAAATCGACCACTTCGCTCTGTTTGAGAAACTTGCCGACGAACCGTTCCGCTTTCGGACGCTTCACCCTGTCCATCATTGAATGCTCAATCAATTCTTTCTCTACTGCATATTTGATAGCCTTTGATATATTGGCGTGGTATTTGTGTACCGATGTCGCTTTCACATTTTCAAGTTGTTCATCGTAAAAACCGTTGATATCATTTGCGGTCAGGTCACGGAGCAGTATACCTTTTTCGCGGAAGTACGGCGCGATAGCTTTCTGTACATTCATCTGATACCCTCCGAATGTCGTGAGCTTTATATCTTTCCTGATAACCTCAAGCCACTGCTCCATGAAATCGGCAAAGAGCAGCTTTGACAAACTAATCGGCATTCCCGCAAGCTCTCCCTCCTGTTCCCTGCGAGTTTCGTAGAGCATATCCTCTGCTTTTTTCTTGTTGCCCTTGACCGCAAGCCCCGTCGATATATACTTCCTTCGGCGTTTTCCGTCCGCGTCTACCCAGTTCAATACCATTTGATATATGCCCCTTATATCCTCCAAATGTCCCGATACCTTAATCGTTTTTGTTTGCGGATTTTCCGTTTTCTTCATAACTATATCCTCATCCTCCATTTAAACGTTTGATTTCACCTGTTACTGACGCTTGTAGTATAGCATGCGAAACCATTTTATGCAGCGTATATTGTTTGTTGTGTATGTTGCTTTTCTATGTCATACAGCATTACTGTACTCCGTGCCGTCTTCCACATCAGAAAACGCAATGGGTGATGAAATTGCCGGACTGTTTTCGGCACGATAAAGTGCGACAGCTAATGTGATACGACTTGCGGGGATATTCGGAGAGAATTCATCCGCAGAAAAATCATCCATGAGATTATTTTCTTGTACATACGACACAGCTTCGGCGTACCATGCGTCCGAATTGATATCTATAAAGCCTGTACCACTTTCATCGGCAAACACTGCCGAACTGCCGAAAAGTATTAATGCGATTATTAAAAACATTGATATTAATTTTTTTTTCATTATTTTATTCCTTGTTTATCTTTCATATATTTTTACCCGCTTCGTAAGCCTCGTCCATCGCTTTACTACCCTGAATATCTCCAAGCTGCCACGCCTTTTCACCGTAAATAACGCCTTTTACTTTTGCATCGGGCAAGCAATCCGTGAACCCGCGCAGTCCGTCAATCGTTCTTTCCATTGTTTCTTTTTTCTCTGCCGCGGCAGCGATAAAATAGAAATCTTTGTCGCTTATTTTTACTTCTGTATAATACCGTGGCAAAGCGCGGTCAATCAGCGTTTTCATCTGACCGTTCATTGTATAATAATATACAGGGGTTGCCATGACAATAACGTCTGCCTCTACCATCTTGTCGAGAATAGCGGTCATGTCGTCATTTTGAACGCAAACTCCGTTTTTCTTGCAGGCGTAACAAGCCTTGCAGAATCCGATTTTGCAATCATCTACATAAATTTTCTCCGCCGTATGTCCGGACTCGGCTGCACCTTTTATAAATTGATCGCAAAGCGTGTCTGAATTGCCGCCCTTACGCGGACTGCCTGATAATACTAATACCTTTTTCATCGTGTGACTCCTCGTTATTTATTAAAGTTTTTATAGTTTCGTTTCCTGCTCCGGAGGGTCTACTCTCGCGCGTTTTGCCGTTTCTTCTCTCAGTCTGCTTATTTCTGCCCAGCTCGGCATTTTGGAAAACGCTTCGGCAAACTCTTTCATGGCTGCCGGAATATCTATTTTCTGCGGGCACATCTTACTGCACGCGCCGCAAGCTATACAAGCGGCGGGACGTTTATCTTCCGGCAAAGCTTCAGTTCTCATTCCGACGTTTATAGCCGGAGAAAAACGGACTTGATTATATAGGTCTATCAGATAGGGAATATCAAGTTCTTTAGGGCAGCTTTCGCAGCAATACCGGCAAGCCGTACATGGCAGTGAATTCTTCATTCCTTCCGCGAGGTCTAAAAGCAATCCGATTTCGCCGTTACTTAACGGAATATCTGTTGTAAACGTCTTTATATTGTCAATCATTTGTTCCATATTCGACATCCCGCTGAGTATCATACGGACATTTGGCAGCGTTTGCAGCCAACGGAATCCCCATGCCGCAGCCGATTCATCCGGTCGCGCCGCTTTCAGATTTTTCGCTTCCTGTTTTGTCAGATTTGCCAACCGCCCGCCCCGCAGAGGTTCCATCACCCAAACGGGAATGTTCCATTCGGTCAACAAGTCGTATTGCGCTTTGGCGTTTTGTAATGTCCAGTCGAGGTAGTTTAGTTGCATCTGACAAAACTCCATTTTGTCTCCGCAATAATCCAAAAACTGTTTCGTGTTTTCATAGCCGCCGTGACTGGAAAAGCCGAGATGACGGATTTTCCCCTGCTTCTTTTGCTCCGCAAAATAATCGACGATTCCCCAGCGCGGGTCTGTGTAAACAGGGAGAGAGTTTTCGTACACGTTATGCAAAAGATAAAAATCAAAATAATCCGTTTCGCATTTTTTAAGCTGCTCCTCAAAGATTGCCTTTGGGTCGTAGCTTGAACTGATCTGATGTCCGGGATATTTTGTCGCGAGATAGTAGGAATCCCGTGGAAATTGTTTCAGAATGCGTCCTATTATACGCTCCGAATCTCCGTTGTGATACGGGTATGCCGTGTCGTAATAATTTACGCCGTGTTCCTGCGCGTACCTAACCATATCGTTTACTGCTGCTTCATCAATAGGCGCATTTCGTTCAGTACCGGCTAACGGAAGCCGCATTGCGCCAAAACCGAGAAGCGAAAGCGTCTTGTCCTGAAAAGTTTTTTTAATCATTGTTTTTACCCCCTCATTCGTAATAAATTGATTTACCGTATAAAATTTGTCATTTCCACAGGAAGGTCTTCGGGCGGCTCAACATTACTCTGTAGCTTGCATTTAATCAGATAAGCCATGTTGTTTGCCAATGTCCTCATTATGCGCACGCCTTCTTTATCGGCGTAAACATCTTCCGGAGTGTATCCGTGTATGCCGTTCCAGTAGCAGGAAGATACGACAGGCATTTGGGAAATGGTAAAATATTTGTTCAACTGCTCAAAAGCCGCGCTGTTTCCGCCCCTTCTGCAACTGACTATACAGGCTCCGAATTTATGCTTTTTCGCCGCCGGCTCGGTACAATAGAACAGCCGGTCAAAAAATGACGTTGCGGCTCCGGACGCGGCGGCAAAATGAACGGGGGAACCAAGGATAATACCGTCCGCTTCACGAAGCGCCTGCGCGACTGTATTTACTAAATCGTTTTCAATAACGCATTTTCCCGATTTACCCGGTTGTTTGCAAGCTCTGCAAGCCGTACATCCGGAAATCGGTTTTCTGCCAACTTGAAAAATCTCCGCATCAACACCGTTTAAAGCCAATTGTTCTTTGATGATACTCAATCCCGTAAATGTGCATCCGCCCGCATTAGGGCTTCCGTTTACTAATACTACTTTCATTTTCTGTTCCTCCTAAAATTTATTATATACGATATCTCGTCATTTGCATTGATTATTTGCGTGAATGATTTCTTGAAGCGATATATGCCCGTTGCGGTATCGGGCGTTCGGATTCCTCTCCATCTTTAATCCAATCGCCTTTTGCGGGCAGTTCTGGACACAGGCGAGGCAGAATAAATTACAGGCATTGTTGCGGCGTTTTGCCTTGCCGTCCTCCATATAGAAGTTGTCGACGGGACAAACATTAGAGCAGGTATCGCAGCCGTTACAGTTTTCTTTTACTATGATACTTTCACCGTTGTTGAAACTCGGATTGGCTCTGAACATAGACGCAACTCTGGCGTGCAGGGCGCGCTGTTCCTCGGTAGCCTCCGGAATTTTTATCGTTCTTGCCGCAATCTCGCAGTAAATTACATCAATTTGCTCATCGACTTTTTTGTCTATAGCCATTTGTTCGTTCATGTCAAAAACAGGCAGATAATTATCAACCATTCCAATCTGTACTTGATGTAATCAATCCTAATGCCAAGTTCTTTCCCGACACGCTCGGTACATTCCGCGGCGTCCGTGTGGTCATTGCCGTAAGTCATTATTATATAAAAATAGTCCGTTTTCAAGAGGGCTTTCCTCATAAAGTCTACAACAATCCTCGGTGCTTCGCCGGCGAAAATCGGACAAACGATACCTATTGTTTCGGCTTCAAAACTTAGATTTTCGCTTCGGAGCGCTTGTGGTATGCTGATTGGATTTGCATCAAGCTTTTTTGCTACATACAGGCTGTTGCCGGTAGCGGTAAAATAGAATAACATATTAATTTCCCTCCTCCAATAAAGTAACGGTCACAGTTTCGCTGCCGTCCATGTTGTTAAATACCGATAAATCCGATGTAATTTTGCCAAAGACTACAATACCTGAGTTCACTTCTGAATCGTTCTCTGTATTAAAGAAAAATGCCAGTGAATTTCCGCTGAACCAATAGGCAAGATCACCATCTTCGGCGATTGTTTGAATATCACCCTCATCGTAGGAGAGAGTCCCGTCTATACTTCCGTAATATTCGCGGTCACGCCCACGGCTCATGGATATGGTCTGTGGCAGTAAAGCCACAAACTGACGTGCTATCTCGCTGTCATCCAATTCGGCTATAACTACCGCTTCACCAATCGTTAATGTAATTTGCACGGGTGTTACGGAACTATTATCCCCGGTGTTGTAATACCCCAATTCTTTTAACCAGTCTATCACACTGCTTTCAGCGGACGAAATATTGTTCCTTGATATTGAAAAGCCGTTATCCTCAACTGTAGCATTTGGTTGCAAATTGGCAATCGTGCTGATTGTACGGGAAAAGCCGCTGCCACCGTGCGGGCAAAAGGGAATAATGGTTTTTCCCGAAAGGTCATATTCTTTAAGAAAAGTGTATAGCGGCTGCGGTAAATCCGCCCACCAGTTGGGATATCCAAGGAAAATTATATCATAATCGTCCATATTATCAACATGAGTGGATAGCTCCGGACGAGCATCCTGATCTTGTTCTTTCTTTGCAAAATCAAGGAGTGACGCATGCTCCAATGGATATTGCTGTACTGTTTCGATGCGGAACAGATTGCCGCCTGAGTTTTTATGAATAATCTGAGCGAGATACTGGACGTCTCCTAATTTTTCCCCGTCTTTCACTACGACGCTTGCGCCGGAAACGGCGTCCACGCCGTCTATGCTGACATTTTCAGGTACTGAAAAATAAGCTATAAGGACATTCATATCGTTGTTCGTACTGCCCTCAGAGGGCGATGCGTTTCCTCCGGCAGATTTTGACGTGGACTTAGGTGTGACGTTGTCTTGCGGAGTGTTAGAATCCCCGCATGAAGCCAGTATAAGAATCATTATTGTTACCAAAATTAAAGAAATCATTTTTTTCATAACATCAATCTCCTTGTGTTAAGTTGGTCTAAAGCGAACCTATATGAATTTTTACCGGAGTTTTTAACTACATAAGAAGCCTCATCCGCTTTTTTGTAGACGGCTTCATACGTATTTCCATCGGTGGGGAAAACAGCTATGCCTATGCTTGCGGAAACGGTACACTCAATATTGCCTTGGCGGTATGTTTTACGCAGGCGTTTATTTAACTCGGCAGATTTTTCTTTGATAGACTCTATACTCGGTATATCACGAATGAATACAACAAATTCATCTCCGCCAAATCTTCCCAAAATATCGCTTGCACGGAACTACAGATTCAATAAAGATTCCCTCTGCTGTATTTAATTCAAGACATCGGTGGTATAAGACTTGCCATCGGGAAAATCAATCGAAAGACGCTCAAACCCATACGCTTCGGTCATTTTTCTTAGAAAACCTATTGTTTCTTCAGACGTTAAATCATTAGAGTTTTTCAAGTATACCGATAAAGCGCGCAGTTTATCTATATAGCCGTCGAACAATTTATTAACAATAGCCGCGTCACGTTCTGCTGTTTCATATAGTCGAAATTCCGTCGTTTCAATCCTTTTTTTCGTTCTTCATATATGAAGCCGGTAATAAGCGATACAGCGAGGATGATAGCGATTGCAACAATAAAAGTAATCGTTATCTTATTTCTATCTATAAGATTAACACGGGATATTTTGTTATCTTCCACGCTTATATACTGCCCCCTTATTTTTCGATGAAATTTCATTAACTCATATGCTTTTCCCAAAACTTGATTGCATTGTCCATCCAACCTTCGGCAACTGTGCCGATTCCCAAACCAAAGTAATGTCCAAGACCGGGATATACGTGAAATTCCGTATCAACGCCGACAGATTTTAAGGCATTGATACGCCGTTCCATTGTTGCCGGGCTGGCAATGCCATCGTTTTCCCCAACGACAACAAAAGTGGGCGGATCGTTTTCAGAATAGCGGGAATGGCCGGTACAACACATAATAACGGTTGCCGGTCGGGGCAAATCATCGCCTCCGTATCCTACAGGGCCTTCAGTGCCTATATTGGCAGCCATACGACCTCCGGCAGAGCTGCCCCATACGGAGTAATTATCCGTGGACACACCGAGTTCCTCGGCGTTTTCAAATATAAAGGAAATTGCGGCGGCAAGGTCTTCAGTAGCGATTTGCTCACCTCCTACACGGTATTTCAGCATAAAGGCGTTATAACCCGCATCACTAATCTCTTTTGCATAAGGAAAACCCGCTTGAAAGGAACCGACAAACGCAAACGCGCCACCCGGGGAAATAACGGCAAAAGGTGCGCCCGGATCACCACGGTAGAAAAAAAGTCCGGTTGCGTCCTTGTCAGGATCATCCCTCCGATCCTGTTCGGAATAAAAATCATAATAAATGGTTAGACCCGCCGCCGCATCATCTATTAGGTGGTTCAGCGAAGCAGTAACATTTTCAATGTTACTGTCGCTGCCGCCGATTGCCGCGTTCAATGTAATATCAAAGTTGTTTCGGTCTCCTACAGATGGTAATAATTTTTCGCCATGACCACGAAATGCCGGATGTTCGACAATATCCCGAATCAAGTCAGAAGGATCGATGTGCTCACCAATATTATAGCTCATAGGAACATTTGCTTCGTTGGTGCTGTTTTGCGATGGTCTGGAATCCGGTGTCGAATTTTCGAGCGTATCTAATGTATCAACTTGTTTGTAAGTACAACCCATAAAACCAAAATATCACAAGCAGCATCAGTGGAAAACCAATAAACCGAGATATTCTTTTCATTTTTATAATCTTATAAATAACCTTAGTCAAAGGAATTACTTTTTTCACAGCATTGACCTCCCTATCTTTTGATGAAATTTCATTAACTCATATGCTTTTCCCAAAACTTAACGGCATCATCAAACCACCCCTCCGCGCTTGTGCCAATCCCCAGTCCGAAACCATGTCCGAGATTCGGGTATTTATGAAATTCTGTATCAATACCGGCAGCTTTTAAAGCATTAACGCGCTGTTCCATTGTGCGCCAGCTTGCGATGCCGTCGTTTTCTCCTACGCAAACATAGGTAGGGGGATCGTTTCTTGTATAATCACTGTGGCCTGTATATTGCATGATGACAGTGCCGGGACGGGGAAGATCATCGCCGCCATAAGCCGCCGGGCCATATGAGCCAAGATATGCAACCATCCTTGCTCCGGCTGAACCTCCCCACAGGGAATAGGAGTCCGTATCTACCTCAAGTTCCTCCGCATGTTCAAAAATAAAACTGATTGCTCTTGCCAAATCTTCACATGCTGTCTGTGCGCCGGGACGATAAATCAGCGCAAATGCGTTATAACCTTTTTTCGATAATTCCAAGGCGTGGGGAAAGCTGTCGTGCATTGCGCCAACGTAGACAAAACCGCCTCCCGCATTACACACAGCGAATTTTTCTCCGGGATTTCCCTTGAAGAAAAACAATCCCGTGTCTTTTTTAGCCGGATCAGCCGCTTTTTCCTCATCCGTATAAATATCGAAAAAGATAGTTTCTCCTGTCTCAGCACGGTTCTTCATAGTATTTATAATTTCCAGCGTCATATCCGGAATGGTATCGCCGTACCATGTCAAACTTAGTTCTCCCAGCGTATTTCCGCTGTAGTATCCGGTATTTGCCGGAAAAAACAGCCGGCCATAATCTCCGAAAGCAGGGTCATTAATGACTTCCGATATTTTTGTAGCCGTTGTGTATGGTTCGCTTATATTACGGTCAGTTTTCACTGTTTCTGTATTCCAAAACCAACGAAGGCCATTATAGGTGTATTCCATTGCAGCAAGCCCGTCGTGGGAATATCCTTCCTTTACGCGGTATGCAAAATTCCCGTCCTGCTCATTGTCGGACTCAGTGAAATACGGGGAATTTCGCATCAGTTCCGCTCTGTTCTCATCATAACTATAGGAAAAATCCGCTGTTCCGGTGATGACCCACACAAAATAGTCGCTTTGGTCGTGATTCTTCGCTGCGGCAAAAATGTTTTCCTCGTCCAATGAGGTACCACAACTCATAGGCAAAAAGTATCGGAAATAATCTAACCCATACTGGAAGGTACGCCAAGTTGCCACAGAACCCATAGAAAATCCGCCAAAACCGCGATGGTCGCGAGAATCCATTAAATCTTCCGGCGAGGTGCTTTCCGCGTATGTTGAATAGGTGCCTTCTGCTGCCGGAATGAGGTCATTTATGAGTTCATTATGATAATTCCGGTTCAATTCGAGCGCCAGACTGAAATCTGAGCTATCCTGCGGACTTGTATTATTGTAGGTGGGACATACAATAATCAGCGGTTCAAACTCACCGTTTGCAATAGCGTTGTCAATCACATTTTTAAAAGACGACGGGCGATTCGGTGTTCCGAGTTCTCTTGTTTCATTGCCTCCCTCCGCCGTGCATCAAGTAAAAAATATTGTATTTCGTTTCTTCGCTGTAACCGTATGGAAGATAGACAATAGCCCGCTTTTGAAGCTG
>JALQSN010000520.1:0-35987 GCA_023690525.1 Holotrichia oblita | reverse complement strand
AACAACGACAAATTCTTCACCCCATATCGTGCGACAATATCGTCATCTCTGGTTATACTGTTCATGATTGCAGTGGCAACGAATCTCAGGCAATTATCACCAGCACTGTGCCCGTATATGTCATTGTACTTTTTGAAAAAGTCAACATCTATAAACATCACGCTAAGCTTACTGTCGGAACGTGATAAAGATTTAATAATTCGATTTAACTCTTCTTCCAAAAACCTCCTGTTATAAATGCCTGTTAGTGCGTCATAATGCACCTTTCCAAGTGCGTCAATAAGACCTTCTTTCATATTTTGGATAGTATTCGCAAGGTCGCCAATTTCGTCGCGGCGGTCAGTACCATATATATGTTCACTCATGTTTGTTTTTACACGCGTGACGCTTTCCATAAGTTTTACAAACGGTGCGAATATTAGCTTAGTATTCGTTATATTTGTTATAATAATAAAGATTATTGTTATTGCAACTATAAATAATAAAACCTTGAAACCAAATATATTTGCATCAGTAAAAGCTTGGTCAACTTTTATGTCAACACCAACAACACCAATAATTTTCCCATCTTCGTATTTCAATGGAGCGTACCCCGAAATTAAATGACCATATTTACTATATTCATCTTCTCCCGCATCATAAACTTTTGATACAGCAGGCTGTCCGGTTATAAAAGGGTGAGCAACCTCTTTAGCAAAAACTCTGTACCTTGCATATGACCAACCTCAATATCAAAAAAAGCCGTTGCATAATATGGATACCCACCGTCAATTTCTTGAGCAACCGCATATATAAATTCTACGCCGGTAGCAGTCTTTATTTTTTCAAAAATTGCTTTCGACGCTTGTTGGTAATCTGTTTTTTCACCGCATTTCATTGTTTCTAAAAATTCATCAACATCAATTGTTGCAGCTACCGATTGTGCTGTTGCCAACGCAATTTTTGCGTACTTTTCAATGCATTCATTCCTATACATTGAGTACGAAAAAATACCTGTTGCACATGAAAGTAATATTATTGTAATTGCAACGACAAACGAAATCTTATAACTAATACTTGCGAAACCTTTTTTTACATCACCGCCATTATATTTTTGCATAAATATCACTCCAAAAATATTAGAAGTTGTTCTCATAGGTGGAAGTGCCGGATAATCGAGTGGATTTTTTGCCATACAAGGCAATTTCGACGCTAATATCTGTTGATATTTAAGGAAAAATTAGTGCAGTATGACGGAAAATCCGCCAATTATACGGTGATTTTACCTATGAGAACATCTTCTTATACGTTTTGTACATTATTTCTAAAATGTACATCAAATAGATTTCATATAAACATTTTATTTAATTTTTTTCATTTACATCTCTAATTATAACACCCCATATATATAAAAGTCAACAATTTATTTTATAAAATGCAAATAACCTGCTCCCGTCCGTCCACCCGACAACAACACGCTTTTGCGAAACCCTCAAACCGTTTACAAAAGAAATATTTATCTGTGTTCCGTTAGATTTTTTGTACCAATTTGCGAATGGGTACACGTCACGCATTATTACAATAAGGCAAGGCTTTTCAACGCACCGCACACCTTATGTATCTTCCGAAAACGGCAGATAAAAAACTTTGTATGCTTTCCTTTTTATTTTCAAGCGACCGCTTTTATTAATTCCTTCCACCAAACCATTAATGATTTGGTGGAAACCATTTAAATATCCTTGTTCAAGTTTCCATACGCTCATTTTAACCGCGTCAAAATAATCGTATGCTATTTCTTGTGTCCAT
Organism: Holotrichia oblita; assembly: GCA_023690525.1. Lineage (NCBI taxonomy): Eukaryota > Metazoa > Arthropoda > Insecta > Coleoptera > Scarabaeidae > Holotrichia > Holotrichia oblita. The sequence continues at coordinate 34,202 of JALQSN010000520.1, read as the reverse complement.
GTTTCGTTTCAAGTCTAATTATTTAGTAAACACTCCCAAAAATATATAGCTTTTAACTGTATGTAGTAAATTTATATTAAAGGTTGCGGTTTTTATGTTAAAAACATATGAGTAACTGGTAAACACATGAAATATACCAATACCGGCTCATGTTCTACAGCGATTTCCAATGGTATGCGTCAAGTTGATGAATCTTTCAGATTTAAGTAAATATCTTGATATTGCATACTTTACCTATAATTAGAATAAACTTGTTTTATAAACTATATTGAAAAAGTATTTTTATGAAAGGCAAGATTAAAATATGACGGAAAATATATCCGGAAAGAACCATAACCTTATATTGGAAAACCGCAGAAAGCTTGTTTTAACAGGCGTACGCGATGTAGACAGCTTTAATGAAAATGAAGTTGTTGTTTTTACTGAGCTTGGTGAAATAAAAATAAAAGGTAAAAATTTACAAATAATAAATGTAAACACAGAAAGCGGAGGTTTAGATATGACCGGAACAGTAGAAAGTATTTTGTACGGAAATAATATTGAACGTGTGCCAAACAATTTTATTACCAAACTGTTTAAATAATTTTTTTAAGGACGGTACAAGTAAAGATGTTTGAGTCAATATCAGAAAGTTTAACGCAAATTGCAAGTTTTTGCATAATTGGTTTCTTCCTTGCCGCTTTTTACGAACCGCTTAGAATAATAAGGTTGTTCAAACGTCAGGCTGTTTTAATTGTTGGGATTCAGGATTTTTTGTTTTTATCTCTTTCCGGAATAATCACCTTTGCGTATTCTATGGAATTGGGTGGAGGAAATTTCAGATTATTTTATATTATTGGAGAAATATTCGGAGCGGTTTTATATTTTGTTACCGTAGGTCGATTGATTTCAATGGTATCAGGTGCAATTGTAAAATTTATTAAATGGTTTATAAACATTATTAAAACAAAAATAATTATACCACTTTTTAACATATTTTATAAAATAATCAAGTTATTATTACATAAAATTGTTACATTTTACAGACTTGCTATTAATAAAACCGGAAATATATCTAAAGGGTTGAAATCAAAGGCTAAAATAGTGTATAATAAGAAAAAGCGGAATATTAAAAATACAGAAAATATAATGAATAGTACAGGTGAAGCTAAAAATGCCGTCAAAGCTAGAATCAGAGCACAAGTTCAAAAAAAAGCATGAATCGTTCCTTACATATGCTGTGATAACTTTAATTGTCGGTTATGCGGCTTTTTTGCTTATTTCTACTCAAACAGAAATTTCGCAAAAACAAAGCGAATACGATACGCTTCACGAGCAGCTTATTGAATTGCAAGAATCTAACGAACAGCTTGAACGTTATACGGAAGAAGAACACCGAAACGAATATATGGAACAAGTTGCACGTGATAAATTAGATTACGCACACCCGCGTGAAAGGATTTATTATATAGTTCCTTCCTCGTAATTGCAATTGTATTTTTATCAATAACAATAAAAGGACGCACTTTGTGCGTCCTTTTTCCAGATATTTTTTTGCTTCACAAGATGTTGTGTTGTGAAAACGTGTAAATGCCTTTGTAAAATTCTTCGGCATATTGTAAGAATGTATCGTAATAGGACTAACCGAATATTAAGAAAATATGAACGGTCTCCCAAACGAGTAATCATGCGTTTGCCATATTCGGGAGCATCGTGCATGAATGATACGCAGCCAGAACTACCCCATGTTAAGCATTTGTTAATTGCCTCAATTCCTAAACCAAGCCATAAAATATGTAATATACCCAATGAAACTCCATGAGAAACAATAATTATGTTTTCATCTTCACTCATTATAATATCATTTAAAAACTTTGAAAGACGATTCCCAACGTCTCTCATGGATTCCGCACTTGAAAATTGCACATCATCAATGGTTATCATCGGTCCAGAACATATTTTGTCCGCCTCTTTTTTAGGTATCCCATTTGCCACACCGCAATTAATCTCTCTCAATGCGTCAGTTAATATCGGCTCAACGCCTATATATTTACTTACAATTTCTGCTGTTTGTTTTGCCCGCAATAAATCTGATGAGTATAAGATGTATTTTTTGTTTGAAATTTCTTTTGACAGATTTATACCGATTCTTTTAGCTTGTTCAATTCAAAGCTCAGATAATTCCCAATCTCCCCATCCGCCGGTTATTCCGTTGGTGTGATGAATGGATTCCGTATGTTGAATTGTGATTATATTTTTCATAATCTGCTCTTAAATTGTATATAAATTTTTCCGTGCTGTTGTTTTATATGGTTTCCGTTTTTGTAAGTAGGGTTTCCAATTCGCCGAAAATTAAACTTGTTGATATGTTTCTATGTTTACCATTCTCCCTTAAAGCAGTACTAACATAAAGAATATATTTTATCCTGTTATAAGTATAAATTTATAAATGCTTTTCCCTATATGCTGCCGACAGCGATTTAAGTATACCTAATGCGTTTTTTTCCTCAACTTCTAAATAGTTTACAGGGAGAGAAATATTTTCCAGTCTATGCGCGTCGCTGTTGTGAATAATCTTGCAATGATTTAAATATTCATGCGTATTACAAAGATTGCCAACCGCTTCTTTAGAACGTATTTCCACGCAATCAAAACCGCAGTCATCAGGTACAAAAACCAAAGAAGATATAAGGCTGAAAGCTGAACGTTCTATATGTGCGGGGATTATTATACCGTTATATTTATCTACTATTTTTGATAAGGAATAAAGACTTACAGAAGTCGCATTTATTAAACAATACTCTACTGTTCCGATATTATTATCATCTTTGTCCATTATGAGTTGATTGCCATATATAGCCGTGTTGTTTACAATCGGCATTAAAAGCGGATAGATATATTCATCAAAAGCCATTGCGTCTTCAAGCGTGGGGAAAAGGCAGACTACGTGTATTTCTTCTTCTGTTGTAAGCTCCATTCCTGCAATGGGAATAAGTCCGACTTCGTTTGCTGTCGCAAAGAAAGCCGGACAATTTTTGCAAGTGTTATGGTCTGTAAGTGCCGCCGCATCAAGTTCGAGCAGCTTTGCAAGTTGGGCTATGTTAGACGGGGTAGAATCATCGTCGCCGCAGGGAGATAAACACGAGTGTATGTGTAAGTCATAAGAAAGCTTTTCCATATAAATGTCCATGTTCTTTCAATATGGTTGTTATTTTTTCAATTGCTCATGAAGTTTTAATGCTGTTTCAAAAACAGGAAGTTCTGTTTTAATTATATTAACATCTTGCATTTTCGCTTTGTTAAGCGCGACATCGTCTATTGCGGAATTTTCTGCTAATATTATTAGCGACATATCCGCTAAAACATAAACCGCAACAGCGTTTACGTTCCCCATTACAGTTATCCACGCACAATCAGCAGGAGCACGTCCCATTACTACACTAAGTAAATCACAGCAATAAATAGAATCAATTTCCCGTTCAAAATCGGCTTCGTTTATTATTTTAAATTCGCTGTTATTTTTTAAAAAATCATTTATTGTCATAATCTGTCCTTTATATTAATTACGGTTAAAAACATGTTTTAAATATTTAATTCATGAATATATTTTTTTAGTATATGTATGCAATCTTTTTCGGAAGCCGCACCTCTTGCAACATCTTCCGCATGAGAGCGACAGGTTGGAGCGCCGCAACAACCGCAGTCTAAACCCGGGAAAATCTCTAACAAGCGGTCAACTTCCTGCAAGAGTCTTATTGATTCTTCTACGGTTTCACCTAATTTGTAAACTTGCAAGAATTCTATCTTTTCATCTTTATATGATTCAATTTGCTCATTATTGCTAATATGCGCACCCGATACAGGTAAGTATTTGCGAAGTACGTTCAATTTCACTTTAGCAATATACGGATTCTCAACTGCGAGAACCCCTCCTACACAACCGCCATCACAAGCGTTCAACTCGATGAATTCTAAGTTTTTGAGTTTATCGTCTTCCAAATCTTCAAGTACTTTTATTACATTTTCTATACCGTCAGCCGCCAAATAATGGTCTATCAGCAAACCGCTGGCTTCGCCGTCGCTCCTGCCCCAACTTACACCTATCCTTCCGGCTTTGCTGATGTCCTTAGGAAAATCACCTTCGCGTTTGTTTATGTAAATATCTTTCATATAGGAAAGTAAACGCGGGTATATTTCGCTCATAGATATTACACCGTCAACATTTGATTTTTCTCTTCCGAGCGGAGCGTTTACGGCAGTTACCTTTGCGGGACAAGGCGAAATAAAGAACGTTCCTATTTTTTCACGCGGTAATCCTGTTTTTTTAATAGTTTTTTTAACTGCCAAGTCTGCCGCGATTTCCATAGGTGAAGAAAAAGGCGAAATCAAATCTATTAGGTTAGGGAATTTTACCCTTATTAAGCGTGTTACAGAAGGACAAGCCGATGAAATAATAGGAAGGTTTCCCGATTGTTCTCTCAGCATACGCCGAGTCATCTCCGAAACCATTTCAGCCGCTGTCGCAACCTCAAATACATCATCAAAACCGAATGATATTAAGGCTTCAAGAACCAGTGTTTTATCTTCAAGGTTATTAAATTGTGCATACAATGACGGAGGCGGCAGAGCTATTTTATACTCGTATTTATTTAATGCGTTAAGCGGGTCGAAAGTCGCTCTTTTTGCTCTGTGCGGGCAGATTCTAATGCATTCTCCGCAGTCTATGCAGAATTCTTTTATTATGTGAGCTTTTCCATTGCGTACACGTATCGCCTCGGTCGGGCAGCGTTTCAGGCAATTTATACAACCCTTGCAAAGCTCTTTTTCAAGGGTTACCGAGTGGAAAAACGTATCCAATTGAATCACTCCTTTTTAATTTTATAGTATTAACAAAAGGTTTAATATTATTGTAATTTATATTTATTTTATTTTTACTGTCATACGCACGGTAGTGCCAACGTCTATTTCCGATTCAAGCTCAAAGCCGTCTGTGTATTTTTTCATGTTCGGAAGACCCATACCCGCACCGAAACCAAGCGAGCGTATGTCATCGGGTGCAGTAGTAAACCCTTCCTGCATTGCAAGCGAAATATCGGGAATACCTTTACCGGTATCCTTTAATGTAATTTTTATTTCTTCCGGGTCTACAATAACATCAATCGTTCCGCCGTTTGCGTGAATGACCATGTTTATTTCGCCCTCGTATGTAGCAATTGCGACATTCCTGATAACACCGGGGCTTATACCCATCTGTTTCAGTTTGTTTTTAATAGACGAGCTGGCTTCTCCCGCTCTGGTAAAATCATCTCCCGAAACATCATAATGAAGTGATATGGCGTTCATTTGCCGCTACCTCCATGAAGACCGTTTTGATACAGGATTCCACAGGCTTCAAACATACGTGATTTAGTTGATAAAATAGCTATTCCTCTATCTGCCGCAAGCTCAACTACAGCAGTGTCCGGCTTTTTTCCTCTCACGAATACTATGCATATTATATCCATCATTTCCGCTGTTCTAACAACTTGCGGATTCAAAAGACCTGTCAAAAGCACAGCCTGGTCTTTTACAAACGCCAGCACGTCACTCATCATGTCAGAACCGCACGCGGTATGTACCTCGCTGTCCAGTTTATCCTCACAGCATAGCGTTTCACAATTTAAATAGCCGGCAATATCTCTTATAGTCATAAATAATTCCTTTCGATTTTACATTTATGGTTCTTTATACATTGTATCATTTTTTTATTGTTATTTCAAGTGGAAATTTATCTATTTTTTCAATCGAAGATTCAACGAAGTCACCTGAGGATTGTGACACGTCCGCTGACTTCGCTAGTTGAAACCCACCGCATACAGAAGCGGGGGAAATCATGTGACGAAGTTATAAAAACAACATGGCATATTGAACAAAAATTAGCTTATTCAATTTTACTTTATATATCCAATATATTTTCCGTTATCCCCTGCTGCTGTAAATGTGCATACAGCAAACAGTAAATCCGTTGCTCCTACATCTTTGCAAAATTCAACAGCGTTCAAGTTAAAATATCTTATATCGCATACATATATTTTATCGAATCCTGAGGTTAAAAAAGGTACAAGAGCATTACCGAAACTTTCCTTAAATATTACAAGAGTACGTCCTGTTTCGGCTGTAGTTGTAATTTCCGCTATACGGTCGTCACTGCCTAAAAACGAGCAATAATAAGCACTCACGTCAGTTGTTAAAAAAAGAGAGCTTTCATATCCGTTTTTAAAATCCGTATCATAATAAACAGTTTTTCCGGTATCGGGAGGAATGTACATTGTAAAATCTTCCGGGTCGTTATATAAATTAATATCTTTTGTATAGTTATACATCGAACCTACATAACCGCTCCTCGTTACCTTTTCATATTCCGATAAAGACATAAAAAGTACGCCTGCGTTTTCCGCAAATTTTTCAGCGGCGTAAAATGCTCCAAGCGGAAACCAGTGATGGTCTGTTCTGGAGTAGATTTCTTCATTTGTATGCCGCCTAATTGCTTGGTATGCATCTATGTTCGTAACATTTTCCAATGCTTCTGTTATGTAATTTATTTTATTTAATTGACTACCTGTAAAATTCTCATTTCCCTGCGGAAGATAAAATTCGACTATCGTTGGTATTATCATCGAATAAACGTTAATATCAGGTAGTTTATCAGCGTAATCATTCAAATTTTCCGCATATTGCGAACAAAGCGTATACGTACCCCAACAAGGCATTAAAGCGTATAAATGTTCGTTTATTTCCGTGACAAGTATTCCGCTATCATGTAACTTGTTGTAACCGTCAATATCTGAAACAACATCGGAATCCTCGGAATTCGAATATAAACTTGTTTCTTCAACTACCTCTTCCCTGCTGTTTTGAACAGTGTTATCAATTAATTCCGGTAATGTTTCAGTTATATCGCTGATAGTTGTTAAGATTTCATCTTCCGCAGGAATTTCGGTATTTTGTTCTTGTGTAGTTTCCGAAATAGTATTGCTTGTATCTTGAATCTGTTCATAAGTATCATCTTCGCTTATAAAAATATCGGTTGATTCTACAGTATTTGATGTATCAGCAAATGTTGTTTCACTATTTGTTGTTCTGCTTGACGAATTTTCATTCGGTAACTCTGTTTCAATATTATTACAGCTTGTTGAAATTAAAATTGCAACCATCAATATTAACAAAAACCCAAATTTAAGTATCTGCATAAGCTTTTTCATTTATTAAAAATTCCCTCTTTAATAAGATGTTTACTGTATCCTGATTTTTTCGATACAAGAAACATTCGGTTCAAATACGGAAAAAATGCACATTGTAAATAAAACGTCTGTTATTTCATGTTCTTTGATAAAACTAATTGCATTTAAATCAAAGTAACGTATATCTAATACGTATATTTCTTCAAACGAGCTTGTATAGAATGGAATTTCTGCGTTTCCGTAGCTGTCCTTCAAAACAGCAAGCTTCCTGCCATTTTTAACATCAGTTTCTATTCTTACTATTTTCGCGTCCCCGCCCATAAAAGTAGAATATGACTGGCTTAGAGGTTGCTGTACAAAAAGCGGAAATTCGTATTCATAAACATAATCAGTTGTGTAATAATAAGCTGTATAATCATTGTTCGGTTTATAATATATAAATTCTTCCGAATCGTTCAGCAAATTTGCTGAATCAGTATATCCGTACATCGTTCCGACATAATCCGGAATAATAACAGGTGTATAATCCGATAATTCCGCAAACAAAACTCCTGCGGCAAGAGCAAATTCTTTAGCCGCATAATACGCTCCTAAAGGTTGCCAATGGTGGTCTGTGCGCGTGTAAATAAGCTCATCTTTCTTTTCTTCGAGAGCGGAATAACAATCCACATTTACTATATCTACAAGCAAATTTTTTATAGATTCAAGTGTTTCCAATTGAGAAGCATTATACTGTTCATAGCTTTCCGGAGTATAAAACGCTCCGCTGGTTGGAGCAATCATGGAATATACATTTACTCCGTCTCCCAAGTCCTTCTTAAAAGCATTAATGCTTTCGGCGTATGCAGTTCCCTTCCCTCCATGGTACATTGATATTCCGCGCCAATGTCCGTCTTGGAACGCTACAATAGGAGTATATTCGTCATAAAATTCAACAGCGATTACATCGTTATTTTCTTTTTTTGTAACATCTTCATCATTTTGATTTGGAGCTTCTGTTATGTCTTCAACCTGTTCATTTTCAGGCGGCTGTTCAGCTACTTCGCTTATATCCGTATCGCTTTCCATTTTTGTTTCTGAACCCGCACTTGTAACATTTTCATCTACCGGAAAATCATTTTCTTCTATTATTTCGGTTATTTTTATTGATGTTGTTGAAACAGGTTCAATAGTATCATTTTCATCTGTCTTAACAACAGGTTTTAAACTGCCGTATACCTCAACATTATCAAACGCAAGTCCGGAAAGGCTTTTTATATTAGATGCTATTTTTTTAAAATAATCCCGTCCTGGTACAGTATCGTTAAAGTACATACTTAACTTTTCTGTATATTCACCGCTGAAGAATCCTTCTGCGGTAAAAACAGGCATTTCAGATAGTTTTCTATTCTCGATTTCCGATATTTCAGGGCGTTCCCAAACAAACATAAAAATAGCGGTAACACCTAAAAACAAGAAAAATGAAACCGCGTTTATTATTGCGGGTAATTTAGTTTTTTTGTTGTTTTCATGGTTATTGTTTCTTTTGTTTTTGCTATATGACATTTTTATGTAACCTTATCGTTTAAAATTAATTTTATGTTTTTTAGATTCACATTACGTATATTTATTATACGACTTTTTAACAATACAGTCAAGAAAATTTTATTAAAAAGTTTACAAAGTAAATAAAAAATGATAAAATAGAAATAAAAATTAAGAAAGGTAATTGTTAAATGCGTTTTTTCTATACAAATATCATCTTTACAGCAATATTGATAATTTCAATTCTCCTAACTTCATGCGGAGTTAAAGATGATGTAAGCGAGATTTCTCTCACAGCTCATGAAATAGCAGAATCAGTACTTTCCAGTACAGAATTTCCGAAAATGAAGGAATTATTTGATAAAGATGAAATGGAAAAATATATCGGAATTAATTTCGATTATGTTGAGGACGTTTGTTTCTACTGGCAAATGATTTCCGTTGAGCTTGCGGAAGTTTTAATAATTATTCCGAAAGAGGGTCGGGAGCAAGACGCTTTGGATTTTGCTGACGAACGGCGATTAAAAATAAGCACCGACACTGCTTTTTATCCGTCACAAGAAGCCGCCGCAAACGCTTCCGTATCGGGCATAAAAAATAATGTAGTTTATTTTATCTGCGGAAATGAAGCGGGTAAAGCAGAAGAATTTTTACTTGAATTGTTAGGTTAAAAATAACATTTCCAAAAAAAACGCTTAAAAAAGCAATAAGTTGTTCTCCGCTAGCGTGAGGTTCAACCTGTAGTTGTAAAATCACCCATAACTTAATTATAATTCTACTTTTCCATATCAAGATATACTACCTTTTTCATATCCTCTATGGTATACTTAAATTAAAGAATAAAAGCCGCGGACTGGTATTCTTAAAATTAATTTTGAGTAAAAAAGGAGAATTAATTATGGAAAACGAATATAATTTAGGAACAATAATTTTAACTCTAAGAAAATCAAAGAACATTACACAAGAAGAACTGGCTCAGCAATTAAACATTTCATCGCAAGCAGTATCGAAGTGGGAAAACAGTGCTTGTCTTCCCGACACGCAGATGCTTCCGCTCCTTGCACGTTATTTTGATGTAAGCATAGATTATTTGTTCAACGGTGACAGTAGTGTTAAGGATAAAAACATAAATGAAGCAGCAGGTGACTATATTGCGTCATTCGGTCAATTCAAGGGGTATGAGCAGGCTATAGAGTTATTTGCGTACATTCACAGCGGTTTATGCGGAAATGCTAATCATCACATTAAGAATGTCCGTCAGTGTATAAGTCATATTTCGGATACCCACGGATTAACAATGGTGGGTTTGAAACAAGGTTTCGGAGTTATTGCTAATCGGAGTATGTTTGAACACATATCACCTAAAACGCTTGAATTTTCTGAACCTATCTTAAAAAGCCTTCTTGATAAAGATAAAGCAACAACTATTTTAGCAATAATTTCAATGGATTCTGTTTCATTCGGAGAGCTTTCGGAAATGGCAAAAATGGAAAGCGATAAACTGCGAATTGTTTTAGATGCACTTATAGAAGATAGCATTATTATGGAAGAAAAATCAAAACACAAGCAACTCGGAACAGTATATCATATAGAACCTATGAAATATGCTGGAATTTGCATTTTACTTGCAACGCTTGAAATAACCAGGCAAGGAATGGCAGGGATTACATGTTATAGCGGTATGGGTGATTATCCGGTTAATATTCACAATTAATTGTACATGATAAATAAAGCAAATGCAGGAAAGTATTCTTTCCTGCATTTGCTTTATTTATATGCATAACAATTCAAAATATTTATCTTTTTATTATATGCTAATTAAAACTGTACTAATAGCTTCTGTAAACCCTTCTTTAATCCCTACTTCAAATTTTTCTCCGTTTAACATATTCCTCAACGCAGCTTTTCCTTTTTGCATTTCATCGCTTCCAATAACCATACTGAACCTTGCACCTATTTTATCAGCATATTTCATTTGTGCTTTTAGACCCCGTCCTGCTAAATCGCATTCTGCCCAAAAACCAAAATCCCTTAATTCTTTAACAAGCTTTGCCGCACATAGAGCAGATTGTTCATCCATACTCGCAATATAAATATCACATTGCTTTTCAAGTTCAAAAGACAATCCTTGCACTTGCATAACCAAAATTAATCTTTCCAAACCCATACCGAAACCTAATCCGGTAGTAGGCATTCCGCCAAGTTCTTCGACTAAACCGTTATACCGCCCACCTGCACAAATTGTTCCTTGCGACCCTATTTGATTCGATATAAATTCAAAGACCGTATTCGTATAATAATCAAGCCCTCTAACCAGTCGAGGATTTATTTTAAATTCTATATTAAAATTATTTAAAGATTCCTTTACACTGTTAAAATGTTCTGTACAGTTACCGCATAAATATTCGGTAATTATAGGAGCATCTGCACCTATTTTATGGCATTCTTCTACTTTACAATCTAAAAGTCTCATTGGATTTTTTTCAAGTCTTTCAAGGCATGTTCCGCATAACTCCCCATTAAACTTGCTGTAAAAAGAACGCAGATTATCCAAATACCCTTTTCTGCATTTCGGACAGCCTATACTGTTAATCTCAAGAGATATTCCGGTCAGTCCTAATTTATCTATCACGTTGTTTGCCAGGCAAATTAATTCCGCATCTGCTAAAGGTTGTGAAGCTCCGAACATTTCAATCCCGAATTGTCTGTGTTCTCTAAAACGTCCGCTTTGCGGTGCTTCATATCTGAAACAGCTTGTAGGATAATAAAGTTTTAGCGGAAGTGCATTATTAAGCAGTCCGTGTTCCAATGAAGCCCGCACCGCTCCTGCTGTTCCTTCCGGTTTTAAAGTTATACTGCGTCCTTTTTTATCGTTGAAAGTGTACATTTCTTTTTGCACGACATCTGTTGTTGAACCTACTCCTCGTAAAAACAATTCAGTATGTTCAAATGTAGGTGTTCGTATTTTCTTACAACCGTAACTTTCCGCTACAGCACGCGTTATTTTTTCAACCGTGTGCCATTTATATATATCCTGAGGGAGTTTATCCTCTGTTCCCCTCGGAGCTTTTGTTATAACTGCCATATTGCCATCGTCCTTTTTTATTTATTTGTAACTGTTCAGTTGACTGAACAAAATGTTTAATAGTTACTGTATCGGCATGTAGGGCATGATGTCAACATCATGCCGCAAAGCCATGCAACATTAGGAAGAACTGTGCGATGTCAACTTCGCCTCGGGCGAAAACAACATCGCACCCTACATAACATTATCGTAGGAAATATATTTTTACGTACAATTGAATAGTTACATTTATTTTATAGTAATCGTTTATTCGATTGAATAAAGTGTTTATTATCCATCACTCAAAATAGTTTCCGCGAACCTAACATCGTCCATTTTAACTTTCCAACCACGTTCAGCAAAATGACAGTTTAAAAATACTGTGTCAATATAAAAGCATTGCTTTGAAACAATTTTAGGAATGTTTAACCTTTTTTCAAAAAAATCAATAATCCTTTCAACAATTTCTAAGCGATTATTTGGAATAGTATCCGAACATTCCTTTGTAATAAAACGCACGACATCAAGAACAGGAACTCCTATAAATCCAAATGGATCAATTATTTTATATTTCCCGTTTTTATCCAATAAAATATTATCGTTTTTTAAATCCCAGTGTAGTAATACATTTTTATCGTAAACAGATGATATTTTTTTAAGCATTTTATTTGCTTTTAAAGCATGTGTATATAACTCTTTTGCATTTTCACAGATTTTTACTACTTCTGTTACATCTGACAACAGCTTTTGATAAAAAACAGCTTTGTCAGGATTTTTTGGCTCTATATGCAATTCGTTAAATAATTCTGAAAATACATATAATCTTTTATCAAGCGATGGTTCATCTTTCAACATAGTACCCGGAATAATACGCTCGATAAGCATTGCTCGAGTCTCCTTATCAAACTCATAAAGTCTACAAAATTTATTAGAATTACTATATTCGCACAAAGCGTTATATTCCAACATTTCAGCATATAATTTTAGAACGCAGTTGCCATGTAGTTCAGACTTGCAAAAAAATATAAGATTACCTAATGAAGAAATTAATGCACATTCTAAACAAGACAATCCCCATCTTTCCGAAAATATGCTGATATGATTTAAAACCTTTGAATAAAATTCACTTCCCTGTTTTTCGATAATTTGGTTTTTGTGTGTTTCTGTAAAATAAAAATCCATTATTTACCTCAATATGAATTTATTTATGTAGCTAATATAAACTATCTGCATACAATTGCATAGTTACATTTTACAAATAAAGCAACGGGGCAACAGCCGCCGCCCCGCATACAATAAACGTCTTAACTTTTACCTGCTAATTTAAATCGTAAAATTTAAACTCTTACTATTTCCCGCCAGTCCAAATCGCCGCGTTCAAGAGCGTGTATTAAAGCTTCACCTGTTGCAATATTTGTTGCTACCGGTATATTATGGACATCGCTGATTCTTAGAATATTGTTGTCGTCAGGTTCGTTTATCTTTGCGTTAATCGGGTCGCGAAAGAAAAATAAAACGTCAATCTCGTTACAAGAAATACGTGCAACTATTTGTTGTACTCCGCCCTGTGAACCGCTTAAATAACGTTGTATTTGTAATCCTGTTGCTTCTGATACCAGTTTTGCTGTTGTACCTGTCGCACAAAGGTTATGTCGGGATAAAACTCCGCAATACGCTATGCAGAATTGTACCATAAGTTCTTTTTTAGAATCATGTGCTATTAATGCGATATTCATTTTACTACCTGCCTTTCATTATTTAAATTAATATTATTAATATGATAATAAAATAATTTCATCTGCGAATATACCCAAATATTTTTTATCAATATAGTTTTTATATTTCATGCAGCAATATCAACCTTGCGGGTTGATTGGACTTGAATAATTATAACATGACCGCATGTTCCTGTCGTTTTAATTTTTAACTTTTCTTATGCGGTCATATCAACCCTGCGGGTTGATTGGACTTGAATAATTATAACATGACCGCATGTTTCTGTCGTTTTAATTTTTAACTTTTCTTATGCGGTCATATCAGCCCTGCGGGTTGATTGAACTTGAATAATTATAACATATTTTTAAGTATAATGAAAGGGTTTATAAAAAAATAAATATATTTTTGTGAAATATCTGCTATTTTTTATATAATTATTTATTAAATATCAACAAATCATGAACCTGTTAATTTTTTAACTTTTTCCTGCGACCAACGTTTCCATGGGGAAACAATTATACCTTCTTCATTAACATCCGATTCGTAAGCATCGTAAAAATACGCATCTATAATGTTCCTTATTATATAACGTGAAAACTCGCTGTTCTCAAAAACTGCACCGATAGCAATTACGGGGTTTTCAGCAGGATAAAAACCTAAAACCGTTGAGTTATAAATTCCTCCGCCAACTTCAGGAGTTCCGGTTTTTAAAGCCGGTTTAGACGGTAGATAATCGAAACAGTTTAAATCCATTCTATTAGGAGGCCATACTATATTTTTAGTTACCGCAACCATTCCGTCTGTTACCGCATCGTAAATATCAGGTCTGTCTTCAGCAAATGAATCAGCTATTTGCGGTTTCGTTTCATTAATTAATTCGTCATAATCGTAATCCCAAACGGAATCGACCAGATATGGTTTGTACCTAATTCCTTTATTTGCAATAGTCATAGCCTGAACAGCCAAATGCAGCGGAGTAAGGAGTGTTTCTGATTGACCTATCGCTGCTTGCCAAACGTCTCCGCCTGTAAATTCTTCTCCTGTTATCCGTTGAAATAATTCCGGAGTAGTCATTCTTCCTGTATAACCGCTTGTTTCGAGTCCTAAATCTGTTCCTATCCCGAACCGTTCCGCTACATTAGCGAAAGCGTCTATACCCATTCTTCGACCTAATTCATAAAAAAATATATTACACGATTGTTGAAGGGCATAAACAACATTAATACTGCCATGTGTACCCGTACATTTTGGCTGATAACCGGTTGGATTAAATTTATATGTTCCTGTGCAATTTATGACCGAGTGTTCGTCAATAACTCCGTAATAAAGCCCCGCAACACTGGTTATCGTTTTAAAAGTAGAACCGGGGCGGTATAAACCGGTTGTAGCACGATTCATCAGCGGGTTAAGTTCCGCGTTTAAGACAGTGCTATAATCGTCTATATAATCATTTATATCATAAGTGGGATAATTAACCATCGCAAGTATTTTACCTGTCTTAACGTCAAGAACAACAACCGAACCGCCTTCCGTGTTTTGTCCTCTCTGATAGTTCGGAGTTTTTTCAGTTTGTTCAATAGTGTGCAACCAACTTACATGGTTTTCAACGATTTGTTGTAAAGTATCTTGAAATTTGCTGTCAATCGTAAGTTTAACACTGTTTCCTTTTTTGACTCCTACTGTTATCTCGTCCGAAACAGCAACACCGGACGCGTTTCTTACAATTGTTCTTGTACCGTTTTCACCGCGTAATGTGCTTTCCATAGCGGCTTCTATACCGCTTTTACCGATTATATCGTTTAAGCTATAACCTTGCTCTTTTAGTTCTGCGTATTCTTCGGCTGAAACAGGACCTATTGTTCCGCGTGTATGTGCGGCGGTGTCTCCGTTCAAATAAATTCTTATAGGTTCTTCAATTATGTCTATCCCTGCCAGAACTGCTGATTTTTCTTTTAATTTTATCACCGTTTCCAACGAAATATCTTCGCACATGGTATAGCGATTGTTATACGAAAAGTCACGCACTGTCATTTCATACCTAACACCCGCAATCATACGAGCAGTTATATCGTCATATTCGTCACCTATATTATAATTTTCTCTTAAAGCCTTCATACAGTTTTCCACTGTTGCGTCAACGTTAAGACCGAGATTTTTTTTAAACTTATCAAGATTTGCATCCGAAACATCCGTAAATTTAAAAGGAAGGTCGTTAGTAATAGGTACATTGTCTATCCACTGCTCGTCGTTTTGCTGTAATATTTTTATTGTTTCAGCGATAATCATGTTTTCGCTTCCGAATGTGAAGAACGCTCTTTGAATAATGATTTTGTATACTACCTTATTTGTATTAAGTACGCGTCCTTTGCTATCAACAATCTGTCCTCTGGAAGCCTGCACAGTCTGGTAGGCTGTATAATTTTTTTGAGATTGGTTCGCATAGCTTGCACCGTCAACTATTTGAATTTTCATCAGGCGTGCCACGCATAAAAACGCTAATATAAACATGATAAAAATAATTAATATAGCTCGTACTACATAATTTATTTTACTTAGTTTTTCAAAATTTATTTTCATAAATTTTTAATCCCGGCTCCTTTTTTCATAAAATTTAAATGTATTTATTCCCGTATATCTTCCTCTCCGTTTGCTCTTCCTTCAATTTCAATTGTTTCTTTTTCAACAAATTTTTTATTTAACGTTTTTACTGTAATATAAACTAATGGAGATAAGATTATTGCCGCTATATATGACGGCAGTATATAATTTGTTAATATAATGGAATAATCATTTGTTTCCCAGATTAAGTACTTGAAAAAATATTCCATAAAAGCCATAATAACGCACGTTACGGCCGATAGCCACAAGTGATTTATAAAGTTTATTCTAATAAGATGCGTTGCTAAAAGAGATGTCATAAGACAACAAGGCATCAGCCATACTGCGGACATTCCTAAAAGATTTCCGCATGCTAAATCAATTGCGAAGCCGCAGAATATACCGAATACAGAACTTCCCGTTTCACCGCTGCGCATTGCCACTGCGATTGCGAGAGGAATTATAAGTATTGGCTGTGCTATTTTAAACGCACCACTGCACATCAGCATATAAAGCAATAGAAGCAATACCGAAAAGCTTAACCATCGAAAAAAAATACGGGCACGTTCTTTTCTGCTTAAAAAACCGGTACGGCTGATTCCGTGTTTTTTTATATTCAATTAACCAACCGCTCCTTTATTATAAAATTAAATTATAACTATTTTATAGTTGAAAGTTGAAGTATTGGATTTTACCGCGCGGCAAAGTTAGTTTTGCCGCGTCGGAAAAATTAGCTGCTAAAGAAGCTTATTTTTTAATAATCGGCAGAGCCAACTCCATAATTTTCCACTTTCCATTTTCAATTTTCCACTCTAAACCCTTAAGTTGTCTATAGTGATTATCTTTGTGTTAGAAGTTGAAGCCGAGAAGTTAAAGCATATTTATTTTCTACTGATTTTAAATCAACCGTAATTATATCTCCAACTAAAAAATCGTCAAAATTTATGTCTAAGACTTCTTGGCTTTCATTATTTACATAAATATAATATGTGTCATCGCTTTCACAATTTATATAACATTTTTCGCCTAAAATGCTGTTTTCATCTAATCCTTTTACTACCATACCTTTAATTTCTTTATTAACTTCCAATATCTCTGCGTTTACACCAACATGAGTTACGCTTTTATTATTACAACCAGTGACAACCAATAATAATATTGTTGATATTAAAAAAGGTAACAATTTTCTCATTTATTTACCTCGTGTAAAATATAATTTTTTACATTCAACTGTACAATTAAAACAAATTAAAGTTTTTTACATTATTCTTGCAATTCACTATTTTGTCCTTCAAAACCGGTAAGAACAAAAACATCGGTTATTCGGAAAACATCGACAGACGGCTCAATTACAGCATGAAGCGACAAACCGTTATCATCAGGATATATTTCCAAAATTTTTCCTATTATAATCTCCTCCGGATAAGTGCTTCCTCCCGATGTAACCACCATATCACCGACTTGAATTTTACTGTCTTTTTCTATATAACTCATCAGGCATTTGCGTTCGGTGGAGTATAATATATCGTTTTCTATCATTCCCACTACATTGTTTTCCGCAGTCTTTACCCCGATGAAAATTTCTGTTGATAATATTGTTTCCACTATTGAAAATGTCGGAGCTGTTTTTATTATTATACCAACCAATCCTATTTCCGTCATAACAGGGTCGTATAACGAAATTCCGTCATTTGTTCCCCTGTTTATGGTAAAACCTCCGCTCACACTTAACGCGTTTCTTGATATTACTTTACAAAGAGGCGACCATTTAAAATCTTCCCTGTCTTCGGAAATTCCAAGCATCTCTTTTAAACGGCTATTTTCTTTTTCAATCTCTTCTTTATCCATTATTTCAGTGTACATATCACTGAGCTGGCGTTTCAGCGTTTCGTTTTCTTTTTTATATTTATCAGCGTTAACTAGTTTATCCAGCGTATCTTCAACCCAAGATGAAATTGTTGTAGCCGCAGTTACAAAAGGTTGTGTAATAGTTTTTAACACCGTTTCAGGAATCGTTCCGGCATTCGTACTTATCGCCGCATAAATCATCAAACCAAAAAGAAGCGCAAAAACGCAGAAAAGTATTTTAAATTTTACGCTGTGAAAAAAATCCCGCATTATTACGTCTCCTGAATTTATTATAAAATGAAACTAATTTATATGTATATTATGTTATATAAACTGATTGTTTTCTACTATTGTTTATTAAATTATATTTGATTTTCAAAATTAAATTCTAATTTAAGTGCGTTTAATAATTCATTTGCTATTTGTTCATCGTTGAAACCGTTTAAATCCTTCATATACGAAATCCTATTATCTATTACAAGAATCATTTCCGTCGGAGAGATGTTTATATCCGATTTAAACGAAACGAAAGGTAAATATATATTTTCTTTTTTTAATTCATCTCTTAACAGTGAAATCTTTTTAAATATTAAATCATCGAAAAGTTTTGTTCCCCGTTTCTCATCTTTAACAAAGTCTTGTCCGACTATGACAGAAATTTGTGCATAATTTTTTACGCAATACGGACACGCAAATACATCTCCCTCATCGCAATTCATAACCGGTCTATAATATTCTCTTTCGCAATGATAACATTTATTTATATTAAATAAATCTGTATTATTTGAAAATAAAACGCCGCTATAAAATTTTTTACTTTCTCCCTTTATCTGACCATTAAACTGCCATAATTCAATAAATTTTTCAATTTCATATTTTCGTACATTATCCCCATCATCATATTCAGCGGGGTCAACTGTATAGATGAAATTATCGTCTTTACCGTTAAAAATACTATAATGCCAATCGTTATCAGAATTAATCATTTTATGGAGCATTACCAAAATAGTTTTATTCTTAACGCACCATTCCCAAAGTGAATGGGGATTTGTAATCCTAATTTGACAGGAGCAAAAACCCCTTTGTACTGCACTTTTTACCATTTCTGATGTAGATATTTTCATTTTTTCTAAATTGTCAATTACAATATCCAATATTATATCGCGTTGATTTTCTTGTTTTCCAAAATAATCATAAACCATAGATAAACAAGCGGGGCCGCACCAGTTTTCTCCTTCAGATTTTTGATAATTAAATTTATACAGGTATTCCATGATTACCTCTTATTATAATTATTTTTATTCTTTATTAAATTATTAAAAATATAAGCGGCTTGCCGTTTTATTCACATGAAACGACATGCCGCTCTTTTCGTTACCCATCATTCTGCGAATTATTAATTCTTAATACTTTGAATCATCGTCATTTAGTACATCAATTAGTTCGTCAATATTTTCAAGCACCTTGCCTGTTCCGTCAGCAACACAGTCCATGGGGTTTTCCGCTATTTTTACAGGCATACCGGTTTCGGAATGTATTAAAAGGTCTATCCCTTTTAAAAGAGCACCGCCGCCAGCCAACATTATTCCTGTATCAATAATATCGGAAGCAAGCTCCGGCGGAGTTTTTTCAAGAGTTACTTTTACTGCCTCCACAACATGGCTAAGCGGTTCAGAAAGTGCTTCGCGTATTTCTTCGCTTGTGATTGTTATATTTTCCGGCAAACCGGTAAGAAGATTCCTTCCTTTTATATCCATAACAGGTTCGTTTCCGGCAATAGGAAAAGCAGAACCAATGCCTATTTTAATGTTTTCAGCCGTGCGTTCACCAATAAGGAGATTGTATTTTTTCTTTATAAAGTTAATTATAGCGGAATCAAATTCGTCTCCGGCAACCCTGACGGAACGCGAGGTAACTATACCGCCAAGCGAAATTACAGCAACTTCACTTGTTCCGCCGCCAATATCAACTATCATGCTGCCTGTAGGTTCTGCAACAGGTAATCCTGCGCCAATTGCCGCCGCCATAGGTTCTTCTATTATAGAAACTCTTTTCGCCCCCGCATTTTGAGCGGCTTCTTTAACCGCGCGGCATTCAACAGCGGTAACTCCCGACGGTATGCATATGATTACTCTCGGTTTAGTAAAAGTATGGTTTTTCATTGCTTTTTTTATAAAAGCCTGAAGCATGTTGGTAGTCATGTCAAAGTCAGCGATAACACCGTCTTTTAACGGTCTAACCGCTACGATTGAACCCGGTGTTCGTCCGATTACGTCCTTAGCTTCCTGCCCTACATAACGTACACGGTCACGTTTTATATCGACAGCTACAACGCTCGGTTCACGTATTATAATCCCCTTTCCCCGCATATATACAAGGGTGTTTGCCGTACCCAAATCAATTCCTATGTCTTTAGAAAACATTAAATAAAACCTGTTGGAAGAAGCAATGCTTCCTCACTATTATCCTTTCGTTTTTTACTGCTATCCTGTTTTGCTTTGTTTTATATTAATAAAGTTATTATTTAAGCAATTATATGGGTAGTGCGAATTTAGACTTATCCTTACCTATTATAACACGAATCATATCTCGTTACAACATAAAAAATAAAAATTTTTAATATTTTTGTTTATTGTTTTTTATCAAAATTTTTATTTATGTACCTGTAGAACCAAATCCGCCGTCACCTCTGTCCGTTTCGTCAAGATTATCTGTAAAGCGATAAACGGCATTTTCTACCGGGAGAATTACAAGCTGTGCTATCCTGTCATGGTTTTTAATTATAAAAGACTCGTTTCCGTGATTAATAACAGCGATTTTTATTTCACCGCGATAATCGCTGTCTATCACTCCGACACAATTAGATAATGAAACTCCATGCTTGGACGCTATAGAGCTTCTCGGAAAAACAAATCCTCCAAAACCTACCGGAATAGAAACGGCGATTCCGGTGAGAATAAGCAAGCGTTCGTTTGGTTTTATCTCCACATTGTTTTCTAAGCAAGCGAATAAATCCGCTCCTGCACTTCCGATAGTTGCTGTAAACGGAAGTTTTGCATTTATATTTAATTTCTTTACCGAAATATCCATTTTTAATATATTAATTCCTTTGTTTTAGATTTATACCCATGACAAGAAAACCAATATTACTTCACCCCTCTGTAATAAAGCCCTCGCGTCATTTTCCCTTTAACTTCTTCATTAAATTTTTTAGAATTTACATACATTTCTTTTATACTGCTAACATTCGTTTCATCGGTAAACCGTAATATAATAAAATCAAATTTTTTCAAATCATCAGGCTTGTCACCCAAGTATAACATATCGGGATTTAAAATTTCAACTTCGCTGCCTGCCTCACACATCAATGGAAGCTTGTTTCCTAACCTGTCAGTTATTTCTCTGTTACATGTTTTACTGCTGTTGGCGTTCTCTTTTTCTGCACATGGTTTTCCACCACTTACAGGACAACGGCGTACCAACATCAACGGTAATCTACCGTATGCTGTTATACCGACCGGTATTTTTGGTTTTATTACTTCTGCTTGTTTTATTTTAAGTTCAATTGACAAAACAATATCTGTAAGACCCAATCCCTTGTACATATCCGCAGAACGGCTGTTAGCTATATTTAATCTTATTCCGCCGTGTGGTTTCATTTTTGCTGTTTGTATTAATTCAATGTGACCGAGTGTATGTGCTAAAACTGATTTATAACCTTGTTTTTTTAATTCTACCAATTCGGAAAACAATTTATTTTCTCCATCACCTAAAAAAACGGGTGGAATAATAATTATTCTATCTTTGTCAGCGTAATCAATATCCTTGTTTCCTTTAATAAGATTAACAGGTGCGTAAATATATTCGTAATCCGAATCAAGTAAAACTTGTAACAATTGTTCTTCTGTATAAACTTCTGCACGGTATTTCATCTCAATATTATCTAAACTAGGTTTTTCAAATATTTTACAGAGCAAGACGGTATATCTCCTCAACATCGCGGATATTAAGTTTAACATAATTTCCTAAACTAGGCTCTTTCCCTAAACCCATATGTTGAGCCATCTTGGGAATATCATTTTCCGTTGCTCCGAATTCTTTTATTGAGGACGGCATTCCTATATCTTTCAAGAACTGCTCGAATTTTTTTATTCCTTCAGCGGCTGTCAACTCCGGATGTTCAAAATCCATTTCGCAATCCCAAACACGTACCGCAAATTGTACGCATTTATTAAGATTCTTTTTACTTACAAATTTCATCCACGCAGGGCAAACGACAGCAAGTCCGGCTCCGTGTGTTGCGTTGAAAAAAGCCGACAATTCGTGTTCAATACCGTGACTTGACCAATCCTGTTCACGCCCGACACCGCATATATTATTATGTGCTATCATTCCCGCCCACATTATGCTGGCACGTGCGTCGTAATTATCAGGTTCTTTTATAGCGCGGGGAGTTTCCCGTATCATTGTTTTCAATACAGCTTCGCAAAGACGGTCGGTTATTTCGACTTCTTTTGTGTTGGAAAAATAACGTTCCACAACATGAACCATTATGTCCGTTGCACCTGCCGCTGTCTGATAAGCAGGCAGAGTTTGGGTAAATTCAGGATTCAATATTGAAAAAACAGGACGCATTACTTCGCCGCCTGCTCCACGCTTTTCAAGTGTTTTTTCGTTAGTGATAACAGAATTCATTGAACCTTCACTGCCGGCTGCCGCTATTGTTAAAATTACTCCGACAGGCAAAGCTTTCTCTACATATTTTCCGTTGTAAAAATCCCAGAAATCTCCGTCATATACAGTTCCTGCCGCAATCGCTTTTGCGGAGTCAATTGCCGAACCTCCACCGACTGCCAAAATAAAATCTACTCCCGCATTACGGCAAAGTTCGATTCCTTTATAAACCAAACCGCTTTTCGGATTAGGTTCTGCACCGCCCAGTTCAACAAAAGAGATATCCGCTTCTTCAAGCTTACCGACTACTTTATCATACAGTCCGCTTTTCTTTATCGAACCGCCTCCATAATGCAGAAGAACCTTTTTGCCTCCAAAGCGTTTCACGAGTTCCGCAACTTTACTTTCTGCATCTCTTCCGAATTCAAAATACGTTGGAGATTGAAAATTAAAATTATTCATATATACAATTTCCTTTCTGTTGAGAAAATTTTAAATCATTTTTGGTATACTATTATTGTTCATGACACATCTTTTATTATACCAATATTTCGTATAATAATCAAGGTGTTTTGACAAATATTATATTTTATGTTATAATATGTACAGTTAAAGCCGCAAGCTTGTCTTGCGGCATAGGCACACAAACAAGAAGTAAATAAATAGATTGAAACGTGTGCCTATGTTATAATATGTAAGAGGTATATTTAAAAACTCTTGAATTTTAAAACATTTTTTTGACAAAGATGACCCAGGTAAAGACAAACAAATTATTTTGCAATTTGCATATCTTCATGAATAGAATTAGAAAGATTGCTTGGATAGCATTACTATTTAAACAAGGACGGACCGGTAAATGAAAAAAGAAAATATAGATAAAGATTTAAATTTGGATAGTATTTCAACAGAAATAAACGAAATGGTTGACAAAGCTGAAACCGCTCTCGGGAAATTTATGGAAATGGCTCAAGAGCAAATCGACGGAATAGTCCATGCGATGACAATTGCAGGATTGAACGCCCACTATAGCCTAGCGAAACTTGCTGTCGAAGAAACCGGACGTGGCGTGTTGGAAGATAAAGTAATTAAAAATATTTTTGCTACCGAATATATCTGGCACAGTATAAAAAAAGAAAAAACTGTTGGAATAATTGAAGAAAATCAACTTGAAGGATATATTGAAGTTGCAGAACCTGTCGGCATAATAGCCGGCGTTACACCTGTAACTAACCCGACTTCGACCACTCTTTTTAAATGCCTTATATGCATGAAAACAAGAAACCCGATTATATTTGCGTTCCACCCGTCATCGCAACAATGTTCGTCTGAAGCTGCAAGAATAGTTTATGAAGCGGCTTTAGCGGCAGGAGCACCTGAAAACTGCATTCAATGGATAAAAACGCCGTCAGTCGAAGCGACAAATTACTTGCTCCGACATACGGGTGTTTCGTTGATACTCGCTACAGGCGGTTCGGGAATGGTAAAGTCCGCATACAGTGCAGGAAAACCCGCTTTGGGAGTTGGTCCGGGTAATGTTCCTTGTTATATAAATAAAAATGTAAACGTTCGACGTGCTTGTACTGACCTTATGATTTCAAAAACTTTCGATAACGGAATGATTTGTGCATCTGAACAAGCTGTTATCGTAGACGAGGAAATTCATAAAGAATTTGAAACGTTTATGACAGAAAATAATTGCTATTTCCTGAATCCTGAAGAAACTAAGAAAGTTTCGGATTATGTTATAAAACCTGATACATTGAGCGTAAACTCAATTGTTGTCGGAAAAACCGCAAATTTTATAGCTGAACAAGCAGGCGTAACTGTTCCGCCAAATACTAAAATATTAATAGCACCATTACCTGAACCCTCAAAAGAATATCCATTGTCATTGGAAAAACTTTCTCCTGTACTGGCTTATTTCATTGTAAAGGACGACAAGGAAGGATTCCTGTATGCCGGAAGAATGCTTGAACTTGGAGGAATGGGACACTCGGCGGTTATACACTCAGACGACAAAGAATTATGCATAAAATACGGTAACGCAATGAAAGTCGGCAGAGTTATTGTAAACACTCCTTCATCACAAGGTGCGATAGGCGATATATATAACACGAATACTCCGTCCCTAACACTGGGTTGCGGTTCATACGGACGCAATTCGACCACGTCTAATATTTCCTCGGTAAATCTGATAAATAAAAAACGAATAGCCGAAAGAAGGGTAAGTATGCAGTGGTTTAAAATACCGCCAAAAATATTTTTTGAAAAAGGCAGTATAGGTTATCTCGAGGTTATGCCCGATATAAACCGCGCTTTTATAGTCACGGACGAAAATATGCGAAAACTCGGCTATGTAGATAAAGCAATATATTTTTTAAGAAAACGTCAAAACCATTGTCATGTTGAAATCTTTGCGGAAGTTGAACCCGACCCCAGTGTTGACACAATTAACAAAGGCGTTGGTGCAATGGAACGCTTCCAGCCCGATGTAATTATCGCTCTCGGCGGAGGTTCCGCGATAGATGCGGCAAAAGGAATGTGGTTGTTTTATGAAAATCCGGAAACCAGTTTCGACGGTTTGAAACTTAAATTCATGGATATAAGAAAACGTGCTTTCAGTTTCCCGAATCTGGGTAAAAAATCCAAACTTGTAGCTGTTCCGACTACGTCCGGTACAGGAAGCGAAGTCACGAGTTTTTCTGTTATAACCGACAGGAAAAACGGTAATATTAAATACCCTCTCGCGGATTACGAACTTACACCCGATGTTGCGATTATTGACCCGCAATTTACCGAAACTATGCCTCGGCATATAGCCGCCGATACCGGGCTTGACGTTCTAACACACGCTATTGAATCTTATGTTTCGGTGCTTGCCAGCGACTACACAAACGGTTTGGCTATAAAAGCAATAGCTTTAGTTTTCAACTATCTTCCAAAAAGCTATCAAAACCCGTCCGACACTACAGCAAGAGAAAAGCTGCACAATGCGTCTTGCATTGCAGGAATGGCATTTTCAAACGCGTTTTTAGGATTGAATCACTCTATGGCACATAAATTAGGCGGTAAATTTAATATACCACACGGACGTGCGAATGCTGTGTTGCTTCCTTACGTTATCAGGTACAATTCCCAAAAACCGGTTAAGTTTACGGTTTTTCCAAAATATGAAGAGTTTAAGGCTGAAAAAAAATACGCGGAAATATCGAGATATTTAGACCTTGGCGGTTCAACGCAAGAAGAACGAATAGATGCACTTGTTAATAAAATTAAAGATTTAATAAGGCTTTTAGGTGTTCCTGAATCTATTCGCGAATGCGGAGTAAATGAAGAAGATTTCTTAAAATCGCTTCCGGAATTGTCGGAAAACGCTTTCTTAGACCAATGCACAACTTCCAACCCGCGTTATCCGCTTATTGAAGAGATTAAAGAGATATATAGGAAAGCTTATTACGGAGAGTAAAATACTCAACCGAAGATTCAACGAAGTCACCGGGGGATTGTGACCCGACCGATGACCTCGCTAGTTGAAACCCACCGCCTACAGAGGCGGGGAAATCATGTGACGATGTTATATTTATTTTAAATCGAAAAAATGTAAGGGCGAATACATGAACCGGTTATATCGTATTCGCCCTGTATATTATTAAAAAGGCAGGTTGATTCATACTTGATTATATCTTCATGGAATAGAATATCTACGACTATTATTAGTATAATATCGCTTCTTGTTAAAACACCAACCGGCGAAATACTCGACCCCGGAATACCGATTTGGGTAGTGTTGCTAGGTGCGGCTGTGGTTGTATTGATTATTTTACTAGCAGTTCTATTTCGCTTAAATAAAAAATAATGCTCTTTAATAAAAATAGGAGGATTTTTTATGCTTGTTTATGATAATGAATTCGCTTCAGTCAAGGATATAGTAAAACCCGAAGCTTTTTTATCACTATGTGAGGATATAAATATGCCTGGGGTTATTACAAAGCAACTTGTTATAGACTTCAACGAATTTGATTTCAATCCGATTTCCGATGCGTTTAAGAAGCTGTTCAAAATAGATACCGGTAAAGAAGGAACAGATTTTATAAAAGAATATTGCAAAAACGAACAAGACGGTCTTTTACCGCTGACAGTTTATATCGCCGCTGCGGTAATTACCCGTGAAAATTATATAAAACTTGGAATAAGCGATACTGCATATATTGACACAATGAAAATATTTACGCGTTTTGTAAATGAACATATGATAAGCTACGGAAAATACGATTTTGACCGTGGTTGGTGGATTTACCGCAATCTTTCTTGTTCTCTTTTCCGGCTCGGCGAACTTGAGTTTGAAATGTGCATTTTAAGCCATGATGAGGGAGATAGCGGCATTATTAAAAAAGGTGATTCTATTATTTCAGTACATATTCCGTCTGACGTAAAATTAACTCGTTATGAAATCGAACGTTCTTATAATATGGCTAAAGAATTTTTAAACAAATATTTTAATAATTTTAAATATAAATTTACCTGCTGCCATTCATGGTTATTATCGCCTGTTTTAAAAGAACTGTTACCAACCTCATCAAGAATACTTAGCTTTCAAAACGATTATGAAATTATTGATTACAACGATGAAGATAACAGCTATATGGAATGGGTTTATAAAAGGAACTATGATGATTATAATAACTTAACCGAAAATACATCACTTGAAAGAAATATGAAAAAACATTTATTAAAAGGCGGAAAAGTAGGATGTGCTTTTGGTATTTTGAAATAAAAATGTTCAGTAAAGAATTTTTTCTTTGAATAAATTCGATTTAATTATTTATAACAACAAAGGAAACTGCATATGAATATTGAACTTATAAAAAGCTTCCTTGACAATGACGGCAAAATAATAAGCTACCCTTCCAAATATAGTAAAAAGCTTATAATCCATGAATATTTATCGGAAAAATTCGATACAGATGTCGAGTATTCTGAAAAGGAAGTAAACTCAATAATCCTTGATTGGATATTATTTGATGATTACGCAACACTAAGACGAGCATTAATCGATTATGGTTACATGGAAAGAGATAGCTACGGTTCTATTTATAAGAAGATAAAAAAGGAACAAGAATAATTTCAACTTAGTTTTAACTTCATTATGGTATTAAATTAAAAAAGCGGCTAAAGCCGCTTTTTTTCAGTTCCTGATGTAATTATAAAAAATTCTTTGAGTTTTTTCAGGTAATTCTACCGTGCTTTGTTCTTTCATCTTCAATAAATAAGCCATATTTTTACCTAGCTGCGTTAAAATCTGTACAGCTTCTAAATCTTCATGTATTTCTCCTGGCATCCTGCCATGCGCTCCGCTCCAGTATACGGTTGGAGTCATTAGCATTTCTGCAAATTCAAAATATTGGTTAATTGTTTGTAATGCCGCTGTTGTTCCTGCTCTGCGTGCCGAAACCACCGCTGCACATGGCATGAAGCGAAAATGAGATGACGAGGTATAAAACACACGGTCTAAGAAGCTTTTTAACGTTCCGTTGATTCCGGCATAATACACTGGAGAACCTATTATAATTCCATCTGATTCTTTCATTTTATCTGCAATACTATTTACTTCATCGTCAAACACACATTTTCCTGCTACCGAACACCCGCCGCACGCTACACAGCCTCTTATTACTTTATTCCCAATATTTATTATTTCGGTGCTGATTCCTTGTTTCGCAAGCTCATCTGATATAATTTTTATTGCATGATATGTATTTCCTTCGCTTCTGGGGCTGCCGTTTATTGCTGTTACTTTCATAGATACTCCTTTTTAAAATATATTTTTTTCATTGCATATTATTTATTAAACCTTATCCACGCATTTAAATTAATTAAACCGCTATGTTGATTGCGTGAATATACAAGTCGGCAAGCGACTTGTTCAACTTGCAAATATTATATCATGTGTGCGCGTTGAAATAACACAAATTTGCAACTTGTTTGCGCACACATGCCAAAACCTAAAGGTTTTGGCTTTATCTGTACATATTATATCATATATATTTATATGTTTCAAGATGTTGAATTATTGCTTTAAATATGTTAATATAATTTAATCTGGCATAATTTATAACGAAGGATGACTTGAAATGGATAAAACGAATGTTTTCAACGAAATTTATTTCCTTGCAATAGATATAGGTGCTTCGAGCGGACGGCATATTCTTTTCAATACAGACGGCAATAAAATTTATAGCGAGGAGGTTTATCGTTTCAAAAACGGAATTTCCGAAAAAGACGGTGAACTTTGTTGGGATTTAGATTATCTATTCGCCGAAATAAAGAATGGTTTAAAAAAATGTGCGGAATCCGGAAAACGCCCTTCATATATCGGTATAGATACTTGGGGTGTCGATTTTGTACTTCTTGATAAAAATGATATTGTTGTAGGAAACACAGTTTCTTACCGCGACAAACGAACTACCGGTATTCCTGAAAAAGTAGAAAAAATTATTTCCGAAATGGATTTATACAAGCGTACCGGAATAAAAAAGCAAATATATAATACAATATATCAACTATACGCCTTATCCGAAAAACAACCGGAACATTTAAAAAAAGCCGAAAGTCTTTTAATGATTCCTTCCTATCTTAGCTTTTTACTCTCCGGTGAAAAATATAATGAGTATACCGAAGCCAGTACAACAGGACTTTTGAATGCAAAAACTAAAAATTGGGATAAAGAATTAATTGGAAAACTTGGTTTAAATTATAAAATTTTTAATAAAATCGTACCTGCCGGAACTATAATTGGTGATTTAAAAAAAGAAATCGCAGATGAAATCGGATTCAACGCAAAGATTATACTTCCCGCTACTCATGACACCGGTTCTGCGGTTCTTGCCGCTCCTGAACCGGATGCGATTTTTCTAAGCTCCGGTACATGGTCGCTTATGGGAGTTGTTATTTCAAAAGCTATAATTACACAAGAAAGCTTTGAAGCGGGATTATCGAACGAAGGTGCTTTTGACGGAAACATAAGATTTTTAAAAAACATAATGGGGCTTTGGATGCTCCAATCGGTTAAAAAGGAACTTGAAACTCAAATTAAAATTTACAACTTTGAAGAGTTAAGCCTTGAAGCAGAAAAATATAAATTTTTTCCGTCAAGAGTAAATGTCAGCGATAACCGCTTTTTATCTCCGAAAAGTATGATTGATGAAATAAAATCTTTCTGCTTTTCAACAAATCAATCCGTACCTTTTGAAGTAGGCGAAATTTGCTCCGTAATATATCAAAGTTTAGTTAATGAATATCACAAGACTGTTATGGAACTTGAACGCATAACCGATAAATCATTTCCTTCAATAAACATTATCGGCGGCGGTTGTAAAGATGAATATCTGTGCCGATTAATAGTTGAAAAAATCGGTAAAAAAATAACCGCAGGACCTGCCGAAGCTACCGCGTTGGGAAACGCATTGGCACAAATGATTGCTGTAGGAATTGTTCGGAATATTGAAGAAGCAAAAAAAATTGTTAGAAGTTCAATGGATTTTAAACTTTATTATTAAATTAGCAATACTATATGGGCGACATTGTTTGTCGCCCATTTTTTCGAAAATATGAATACAGAGTATCCTAATCTAATAGCTATTCTCTATAAATTTTATTACAATTCTATTTTATATAATATATAACACCTTCGAAAATAAAATATGATTAAAAATATTATTCAAAATCATCTAATTTTTCCGCTAAACCGTGAGCACTTTCCACAGGTAAAGTAAAACAAATACCGCGGCTTTCTGTCATAATTCCCGCTTGTTCGATTATTTTTTGCATTACGACTTGCTTATCTTCACGGTTTACCACAATTAATATAATATCTTTTTCAGGTTGTATCGTTATTCCTAAAAATTTTGACGATTCTTCTCCGCCGATACCTAATCCATGAATCAGCGTGCCTCCCCTTGCACCGGCAGATTTCGCAGCGTTTTTTACCGTATCGAAATATCCGCGATTTACTATAGTTATTATAAGCTCATATTTAGTTTCTACAAGCATATTTTTCTCCTCCGTTAATAACGTATTGGGTTCTTCGTTTGGGAACATTTTAGTAATAACTGCGCTAATACTGGTAACCGGAACAGCAAAAGCGATTCCGTAACCTGCACGGGAAAAATTCATTTCCTTTTCAAGTCTTTTATATAATTTATTAACATTTTCACTTCTTATCAGGCAAATGTAAATTGCTTTTTTATTTTCACCTAATCCCAGGAACTCTAATAAAGAAGAATCAGCAGAACCAAAACCATGGGTCACAAGCTTGAAATGTAGATTTTCAATTTTGAGAACGGTTTCAAGGTCGCTACCCAAACTATAATCTACAATGACAAAAACAGCTTTCATGTTATATCCTTTCCCTATATTTTTATAAGATTGTATATTGTTTCTTTATTTTATTTATTACATTATGAATCAAAAATTATACATCAATGATTTCATCAGAAAGAGTATTCATATCTGCTGCATCTTTCAACGATTCTTCAATAAGTTGTTCTGATGGTCTTATCTTATTTTTTATTTTCGACCATAATCCTAAGAATTGTATTGTTATAAGCGGCGTCATCGCAACCATAGCAACTACTCCGAAAGCATCTGTAGCCATTATACCTCCCTCAGTTCCCGCACATGCCCCCATTGCAAACGGCAATAAAAATGTTGCAGTCATAGGACCGGAAGCCACTCCTCCCGAATCAAAAGCTATAGCGGTAAAAATCGGCGGAACAAAAAACGTCATCAACAGTGAAAATGCGTATCCGGGTATTAAAAACCACATTATAGATAATCCTGTAATAACTCTCAACATTGAAATTGCAACCGAAACAGCGATTCCTACAGAAAGTGCAACGCCAAGAGATTTTCCGGAAATACGTCCTTCTGTAATTGTTTGCACTTGTTCTTTAAGAACGTGTACGGCAGGTTCGGCTGCTACAATAAAATAACCGACTATAGCTCCGATTGGTATTAACAGCCATGAATACGAACTAAGAGCAAGCTGCTCGCCTATATATTGCCCGATAGGCATAAAACCAACATTTACGCCTGTTAAAAATAATACAAGCCCGATATAAGTAGTAACAAAACCAACTAAAATCTTTAAAAACGAGCGTTTTTCTATTTTTAAAAAAAATATTTGGAACAAGACGCAAAGACCAACAATTGGAAGAACCGCTATTGCTACTTCTTCAAAATAATGCGGAAAAGCTTTTATAAAATCAACAAAAACACTTCTTACTTCCGTATATTCACTAATAACGGCAAGCTCTGCGTTTACATTCGCATTTCCGCTAAAAATGCCTAATACTAATACAGTAGCAATAGGTCCTACCGAACAAAGTGCAACAAGCCCGAAAGTATCGTCCTGCGATGTTTTATCACCACGAACAGCAGCAAGGCCAAGCCCAAGCGACATTATAAAAGGTACGGTGATAGGTCCTGTAGTAACACCTCCCGAATCAAATGCCACAGGGATAAAAGTATTTGATATAAGCGGTGAAAGAGCGAGTATAAACAATGCCGTATAAAAACCGATAAGTAAATATGATAATTTTATTTGTAAAAATATACGTAGAAAAGCAATCGCTAAAAAAATACCTACGCCTATAGCTACAGATATAATAAGTAAATAATCCTCTACAATGGGAGCAGAGTTTGCTAATACCCTTAAATCAGGTTCAGCAATTGTGATAAGTATACCGATTAAGAGGCATGAAATAATAATCAACCATAACTTTTTCGTTTTAGTAATCGCTGTTCCTATCTTTTCGCCCATTATCATCATTGATGTATCTGCACCAAGCGTAAAAAGACCTATGCCAAAAATAAGCATGAAAGAACCTAAAATAAACATAAATATCATTTCACCGGTCATCGGAACAATTGAAACGCTTAATAGAAATACTATTATAGTAATAGGAAGAACGGCTGCAAGTGATTCTTTTATTTTTAAAATAAGATTTTTTTTCATGAATTACCTCCTTCATAAATAATTTAATAAACGATTACGAAATGTTTACAAAAGCTACACATGCCGCAATTATCTATATTATAATAACTTAAATTTATATAAAAAGCTTAAGTTATTATAATATTATACCAAATATTTTAAGATAAGTCAAATATTATTAAAATAAATATCCAATTTTTACTTTAATTATTTTAACTGTTTAGTCAATCGTACAAAATGCTTATACTGTGGGTAAAGATATGTAGGGTACGCTGCCCTCGGCGTACCGTTCCTTTTGATGTTGTGCGGATTTGAGGTACGCCGAGGGTGGCGTACCTTACGTTACATCACCGTACAAAATATAAAAACATTAAAAATATCTGTATAAAAAAATAATATATGGAATAATAAATATATATGCAAAATGAGAACAAACCAATTAAAAATAACGCATTTTAAAATGAAAGGAAAAGTACATGACTTACGAAAAAATTTTTACTGATGTAAAGAAAGCATTTATCAAAGCTGATTTAAAAAAGTTGAATCATGATTTCGCTTATCAATTTAATATAATAGGGAGCGGCGAAGGTATTTTTTATGTAGCTTATAAAAACTCAGTATTGGATATACAACCTTATGATTATGTCGACAGAAACGGTACGCTTTATGCTGAAGGTGATATTTTCATACGGATAGCAAACGGTGTGTTAAGTTTTGACAAAGCTGTTAGAGAAGGGTTTTTGAGGATTGAGGGTAATTCAAAACTGGCATATGAAATAGGCAAGCTCTCGCGTGATAAAACCGAAGCTGGTAAAAAAATTGATAAAGCTGAAACCGCCGAAGCACTTGAAGAAAAATCATCAAGAAAAAAGGACAGACTTCCGCCCGATAAAGCAGTAAAAGAAGCTTTAACGAAAAAGCCCTTTACCAGAGCAAGAAAAAACGATATTAAAAATAATGACACGGATATATTCGGAGAAGATGAAATATTTGCAGATTTTAATACTCTTAATGCGGCTGAAGCGGCAAATTTCGCTAATGACATTAATTTTAAATTTTAACCGCAGATTTATTGAATCCATTTCGTTCTGTAAATAAAAATAACCATCTTTATAAACAGTAAGCAAAAGCGGCGGGTTTAACCGCCGTTTTTTTGTATAAAATGCTTACTTATCAATCGGAAACTTATTATTTTAAAGTAAAAATGTATTTTCATAATAATTAAGTGTTTTTTTACATTTTTCCATAATTATTTTTTGAATATGAGGAGGAGAAATCACTCTCACATTCTCGCCGAAACTTAAAATATATCCGTACACCCAATCATCTTCCGGATAATCTATTTCAACTGTATAAGTTCCGTCCGGATTATGCGTCAGCATACTTTCGTCATAATCATCATAAAGACGATAAAGTGCCGCTTCTGTAAATTCAAGTATTAAGTGGACTATTTTCTTTGGTTTGTTTTCTCTTTTTTTTGCTTTATTTTCTGTTAAGCCTATTAAATTACCGCGTTCATATTCGTTATCGGTAATTGTGACATTTTTAATACGCGATATTCGAAATGTACGGCAATCATGCCTAA